>CAEGAE010048065.1:0-50090 GCA_903067095.1 Girardinus metallicus
CCCGAAGACTTTCCTCTTTGCCTGAGGTTGCGCTACCCCGTCCGGGGTAGTTTTTATTTTGTGTACTTGGTACCAACCGTTTCCGAAGACTTTCCTGTTTGCCTGAGGTTGCGCTACCCCGTCCGGGGTAGTTTTTATTTTGTGTACTTGGTACCAACCGTTCCCGAAGACTTTCCTCTTTGCCTGAGGTTGCGCTACCCCGTCCGGGGTAGTTTTTATTTTGTGTACTTGGTACCAACAGTTCCCAAAGACTTTCCTCTTTTTCTGAGGTCGTGCTACCCCGTCCGGGGTAGTTTTTATTTTGGGAACAGTTCAAAAACCGTTCCCAAAGTCTTTCTTCATATTCATAGTGATCTACCCCGTCCGGACGACCGCCTCGTAACGTCGTCTTTGTAAAACCGCAGAAAGCTCTTTCACTGTCAACTTTCTGACTGACAGAAGAAACTTGCCCGGCCGGGTCGGCTTGATCGAAGACGGTACGACTTTCTTGTGAAGTCTTTTTAGTATGGTCTGTGGAACCACAGATAACGGCCGGCCGTTCAACACAAGCTTCCCCAGCCGGGTCAGCTTGATGGAAGACAGTACAACTGTCTTGTGAAGTCTTTTTAGTATGGTCTGTGGAACCACAGATAACGGCCGGCCGTTCAACACAAGCTTCCCCAGCCGGGTCAGCTTGATGGAAGACAGTACAACTGTCTTGTGAAGTCTTTTTAGTATGGTCTGTGGAACCACAGATAACGGCCGGCCGTTCAACACAAGCTTCCCCAGCCGGGTCAGCTTGATGGAAGACAGTACGACTGTCTTGTGAAGTCTTTTTAGTATGGTCTGTGGAACCACAGATAACGGCCGGCCGTTCAACACAAGCTTCCCCAGCCGGGTCAGCTTGATGGAAGACAGTACGACTGTCTTGTGACGTCTTTGTAGTATGGTTAGTGGAACCACAGATAATGGCCGGCCGTTCAACACAAGCTTCCCCAGCCGGGTCAGCTTGTTGTCTTGGAACAGTTGGAAAGCCGTCCCAAAACAAATCTCTCTCATCGTCCTGCATGGCCGGCCGTTCAACGCAAGCTTCCCCAGCCGGGTTAGCTTGTTGTCTTGGAACAGTTGGAAAGCCGTCCCAAAACAAATCTCTCTCATCGTCCTGCATGGCCGGCCGTTCAACGCAAGCTTCCCCAGCCGGGTTAGCTTGTTGTCTTGGAACAGTTGGAAAGCCGTCCCAAAACAAATCTCTCTCATCGTCCTGCGTGGCCGGCCGTTCAACGCAAGCTTCCCCAGCCGGGTCAGCTTGTTGTCTCGGAACGGATGGAAAACCGTCCCAAAACAAATCTCGCTCTTCATCCTGTGTGGTACTTTCGCCTGATTCGTTTCCAGGAAAGAAGTGATCGAATGCTTTCCTCAGTCCTGTCGTCACCAGATATCCAAGTCCAAAACCGATTGGAAAAATTAAAGGGTATGGCATCTTGGAAACACAAAAATCCTTACTAGACACAAAATCTGAATCTCAAAGAAGCGTTTGGATTCTGACTGATGTGTTAAGATCCAAGGATTTAAAGCCTCAGAACTTCTTTGATCTGTTGTGATGTACATGATGTCATCTATGACCTCATCAGTGAGCTCACTGGACTTCTGGGACACGGTCTTTCTTCTGATCGTTGCCATGGCAGCGATCAGATCATTTCTGCCTGATTCAAACTGAAATAATGACTCAATATTTAAATAATAAGTAACAATTTTTCATTTATTTAACATGAAGAGATTAACAACAGATTTCTGCCTTGGTTCTCTGTACCTGCTGCGATATAAATTGTCTTTATTCGTTATTATTTTGGTTCTGGGAGGAAATTGTTCAGAGTTTATAAACCTTTGCAAAACCAAATTTTCTCTAAACTTTAACTCTCTGTTAATGACCAGATTTTATATATTTTTTGTACCATCTTGTTCTGAAATTGTTAGTGTCATTAATGATGTGATTTGTTGCACAACTAATATCGGGATTGATTAAAGTCAGATAATAAATGAATCGAAAAGCATCACAAGAAGTGTTGTTTTTTGTATTTCTCTGTTTCAGTTGCCAGGAGCAACGTTGGGTTGACTTTGAGGAGACGATCCACGGCTGCAGCTTTAGCTCAGAATGCAGCTCCAGAAACACAGGAGAACAGGTATCTGACACACCTCCTGGATGGAAACGTGATTCAAGTTTCCTCAGGACGTCCAGACACTCTGAATACATCCAGAAACATTTTGAACTGCGGACAGTTTCTGATGTGGGCGTTGGGACTTGCTGCCAGTTAATCTGCAGCATTTGGGGTCTGGGAATCCTCCTGTTACTCGTTTTATGACTGCTTCCTGTTTCCTGTGGTAAAAAGTTGCCAAGAAGTAGGAAGTCCTCTGATGTCAAAACAGAAAGAAAGAAGATTGCATCACTTCCTGTTAGTTAATAAGACCTCGAATTTGTTTCAGAAATTTTCTTAGGAACATAAAACTGTGCAAGAGTTTTACCAGATTGTTGGATGAATGATTTATTGTTGGACGGACAGACAGTTCGATTGTTGGATGAATGGTTTATTGTTGGACGGACAGACAGTCGATTGTTGGATGAATGGTTTATTGTTGGACGGACAGACAGTTCGATTGTTGGATGAATGGTTTATTGTTGGACGGACAGACAGTTCGATTGTTGGATGAATGATTTGTTGGTTAGATGGATGGATGGACGGATCGTTGGCTGAATTGTTGGAAGGTTGAATGGATGGATTGTTTGAAGGATTAATTGTTGATTGGCTCAATGGTTAGATGAATTGTTGGATGAATGGATGAATTGTTGGATGGATAGATGAATGATTAAACAAATGGTTGAGTAGATGGATGGATTGTTGGATGAATTGTTGAAAGGTTGGAGGATGGTTGGATGGATGGATTCATTGATGGATGAGTTGTTGGCTGGATGTATTGGTGGATGGATGAATGGTTTTTGGTTGGATACACAGTTGGATGAATTGTTCCATCCATCTCTTCGTCCATCAGGAAGCCTAAAACAGGAATCCTGATGCTGAACATGGGCGGTCCGGAGAAGCTGGAAGACGTCCACGACTTCCTGCTGCGGCTCTTCATGGACACCGACCTGATGAAGCTTCCTGTTCAGAAGTGAGCTTCAGCACTTAGCACGTCTTCGTTAGCATGTCTGTCGCTTTGCTAGCGTTCTGACCCGCTCTCTGCTCCGCAGCAAGCTCGGCCCGTTCATCGCCAAACGGCGCACGCCGAAGATCCAGGAGCAGTACAGCAAGATTGGCGGCGGATCGCCCATCAAACACTGGACGTCCATGCAGGGCGAAGGCATGGTGAAGCTGCTGGACGACATGAGCCCCGACACAGGTTAGCATCTCTGGAACTGAACAGAATCCCCGGAAGATGTTAGCATCTCTAAAATCAGTTAGCAAATATGGAATCGGTTAGGATCAGTTTGAATCTCTAGAATCCGTTAGCATCTCTGAAATCCATTGGCTTCTCTGGAAGCGTTGAACATCTCTAGACTCTATTAGAATGTCTGGAAACAATTAGCATCTCTGGGATCTGTCAGAATTTCGGGAAGCAGTTAGCATGTTTAGAAGAGGTTAGCTGTTTACATCTCTGTAAGCTATTAGCATTTCTGTAATTGGTTAGCATTGCATTAAGTGGATTGTTAGATCAGGTTATGTTCCCAGGGGGACAGATTTGTGTGTGACACAGACAGAGTGGGCTATGGTGCTTCTACAATACAGATTATCAAAAACAATAATTCTGCTTCCACTGTTCATTCTGTTGGGTTAAGACAGAACAGAATGAAAGAAGCCTCTCCGGAAGCTGCTAGCATCGCCGTTAGCGCTGTCATCTGATAACCAAACTGTGAGGGAAGATAGTGAAGGAGTGTCTGCTCACACCCTGAAGCCCTCTGCTATCTGAAACCGCCACGATCAGCAGCTGGTCTACAGAGTTTCTGTCTGTTTCAGACTGTTGTTGCTTTTTTCCTCTCAGTTTTAGTTGAAGATGGCAGTTTAAAGCCAGAAATGAGCAGCTGTACACAGGCTGTGATCAAAATAACAATGATCTGTTCAGAATAATGACACAGTTCTCCTTAACGAATGTGTTCAGAATAAAGAATCTGTTTAAAAGAACAGTTCTGTTTAGCTTTAATAATTTCTCAGAGTTGGGAATCTGTTCAAACTGACAGAAGGTTTTATTTTTCCTGCTGTGGATTGACTCGTTATTTCAAACCGTTTCTCAGCTCCTCACAAGTTCTACATCGGCTTCCGGTACGTGAACCCGCTGACGGAGGACGCCATCGAGGAGATGGAGCGGGACGGCGTGGAGCGAGCCGTGGCCTTCACCCAGTATCCCCAGTACAGCTGCTCCACCACAGGTTGGCGGCTCCATCGGTTCGCTCTGGAAACGCATCCCAGTTCGGTTTGCTGCTTAAAGCGATAACGCGTCGTCTCCGCCAACAGGCAGCAGTCTGAACGCCATCTACCGTTACTATAGCAACAGAGGAGACAGGCCAAAGATGCGCTGGAGCGTCATCGACCGCTGGCCCACACACCCCCTGCTGGTGGAGGTTAGGAATCGCAGCTGCTGGAAAACTCAAAACAAAAAAAAAAAAGCCAAAAATAAAAGAATTAGAAAATATTACTAAATATAATGTTTTGTGTTTTTTTAGTGTTTTGCAGAACACATCAGAAATGAGCTGCTGAAGTTTCCAGACGATAAGAGAGACGACGTCGTCATTTTGTTCTCGGCTCATTCGCTTCCAATGGCCGTAAGTCACAAATATGGTGGTTATTAATTAATCGGTTACATCCTGATTTTTATTAACTTAAAGGGTTTTTAAGAAGTTTGTGTTGCAATTTACATTATAGCCGAAACTTAAACTGGCAGGATTAGCTTGAAAATATGAAATAGACACAAAGTTCTGGGAAGGCAACCGTTAAGTTTCAGAAAAGTTACCAGTAATTTGTGCTAAAGTAACATGAACTTTTTTGGAAAGTACATTGTGATGTTCAAGAAAGATTATTATATTACTTAATCTGGAAAAATGTGCTGTAAGTTCTGGGAAAGTAGCCTTTAAATTGAACTAAAGTACTTTGGATGTTCTAATAAAGCAAGGTGAAAGTTAGCAGAAGTTTGGGAAGGTTCCAGAAAGTTACCCTTACACAAACTTAGCACGAACAATTTGAAACAGTGAACAAAGTTCTGGAAGTTTCAGGAAAATTACCTGTAATTTCTCGTAAAGTAGCATAAGCATTTTCTGGAAAGTAACTTGGAACACTCTAGAAAATCTCTTCAAGTTCAAATGCAAGTTTTAGAAACTTATCCTGTAAGATCTGAGAAAGTAACATGTACGTTTTGGAAAATCTGAAGCTGCATGAAGGTATCCTGTATGTATAAGAGACGTACGATGAGTGCTGCAAAAATTTTCAAGTTTCAAGAAAATAATCTGAAAGTCGTGAAAAAGCAACATCTAAGTTCTAGAAAGAACCCTGAATGATCTGGAAGTGTGTGCTGTGAATTCTGTGAAATCAGCCCTTAAGCTGCACTAAAGTATCTCATAAGATCATAGAAAGTAACACACGTTTTGAAAAAAGCGATCTGTAAGTTCTAGAAAGTGCCTGAAAAGTTCCCAGTAATTTCTCCTAAAGTAACACGAACCTTTCTGGAAAGTAATTTGAGACGGTCGATAAAAGTCTCCAGTAAGTTCCTGGAAAGCATCCTTCAGGCTTCCCGTTTGTCTCTGCAGGTGGTAAACCGAGGCGATCCGTATCCGCAGGAAGTGGGCGCCACGGTGCAGAGGGTGATGGAGCGACTGGGACACTGTAACCCCTACAGACTGGTGTGGCAGTCCAGGGTGGGTCATGGAGTCACGGTTACTCCAGTAAAAGTCTAAAGCTAAAAATCTACTTCCTCATATTTATTTCATTTGGTTTTCAGGATGACATTTTTCAAGATGGCTGCCGTTTTTTAGCCTTTTGAACAAGCTAATGTCTTGTAATGTTACCCATTTTAATGACCTGGATGAACTTCATGCCACATCATGTTTTCAACTTTAAAGTAATAACATGTAGAGAACTGAAACCTTCGCTGCTTACTGGTCTCATTCCAGTTGACAACTGGAGGAGGTGAAGATGTGCTGCAGTCATTTTAATGGTTGGCGTTAAATTTTTAATGTGTTTAAAACAGTTAGGCTATGATGCTTTGGTCTGATTGGTAATTTTACTGCAAAAATACATTTTCCATGACAACCATCTGGAAAAATAAAGCAACTATCGGTCAATATGATGTATGTTGATCCAGATATGAATGATTTGACAGCAAAGATATTAATCTGTAATAGATATTGGCACATTTAATGCAAAAATGACGGCCATCTTGAATCTTTTAGTGGCTAACAGTGAAGCCTCTGGGAACCAATTAAGGTGAAAGATTTGGCTGAAATCTTAAATCGTCTGCTGCACTATTAATTGTTTTCCACAAGATGGCGCCAGATGTCAAGCGGAGCGCCGTGACGGCTGGTTTTCTGTTGCAGGTGGGCCCCATGGCGTGGCTCGGGCCCCAAACCGACGAGGTGATCAAAGGTCTGAGTGAGCGAGGGAAGAAGAACATCCTGCTGGTTCCCATCGCCTTCACGTCGGACCACATAGAGACGCTGCATGAGCTGGACATCGAGTACGCTCAGGTGTTGGCCGAAGAGGTGAGGAAAACTCAGACTAACCACTGACAGTTCCAGGCCCAAACCGCGACCTTAACCCACCCAAAGGTCACAAGGTCACCGTTTAAATCCAGCTCTCTGTAGCAAACTGCTTTCCGTATTAAAAGTACTTCCAGGCAAATACATGTGATGCCTTTATTTCAGGTTAATAAAATACGTTTTAATAGTGCGAACGAAGCCTAATAACCATTTTTCTCTCAAATTGAAAATGTCCAAGTTTGAAGAAATGAAGATTGACACATAAAAAATAAATATAAAGTACAGAAAACGAATACAAAATGTTGTAACTCATATTAATTAAAATTGTTCCAAAAATAACAATTGTTCTCTTTAAACAGAACCTATTATTGACGTTTTTCTGCCTCCATTTGGGTTTCAACTCATTCTAGAAACAATCCAGGCGTTTATTTAAAAAAAAAAAAATCCACCCAGACGGTTTTTGGTAATAAATTTAATGTTTTTTAGTGTCTGAAAATGAGCCGTTTCAGAAACATCCGGAATGTAACGTGTCAGCTCGTTACCTAGCAACCCCAGTCTAGCCCACCCCCGTTGCCTAGCAACCCCAGCCCTG
Source organism: Girardinus metallicus (assembly GCA_903067095.1). Classification (NCBI taxonomy): domain Eukaryota; kingdom Metazoa; phylum Chordata; class Actinopteri; order Cyprinodontiformes; family Poeciliidae; genus Girardinus; species Girardinus metallicus. The sequence continues at coordinate 7,308 of CAEGAE010048065.1, forward strand.
TTCCAGAATGTTTGCTCAGTTGGTCTTATTGCTGTACAATGGCTGCTGGTGTTTTTGGAAAATAGAAAAACGTTTTAAATAAAAAGTTTCTTTTAGAGAAAAACTGAGCAAGCAAATATTTCAATGTATTTTTCCTAAATTAAAGCGACACCATCCTGTGTGAAAATGTAGCTTTCATGGAACTAATCATGTTTTTGTTTTTTTTTCCCTCCAGTGTGGAGTGCAGAACATCAGGAGAGCAGAGTCGCTGAACGGAAACCCTCTCTTCATGAAGGTCATCATCTTTCACATTTAACATTTCATTTAAAAGCTGATTAAAGGGAATTAAAGAGGAAAACGAAGCAGCATTAGTTTGTGTTTCCAAACTGGAACCAGATTTTTTTAATCATTTAGTCGGTAAACAGGATTTTATTTTAGCTGAAAGGAAACGGCAGGTTTCAGCGACGCCTCCCCGCCGTCCAGCCGCAGCGCTGCTGCCGTTGTTAAAGGAAGGTCCAGATCAATGGGAACCTTTGGAGCTGACTACAGGAGAACCGAGCGGCCCGGCTGGCCGGCTGCTCGGACCCGCTGCGCTCTGAGACCCCTCGCCGAGCCTCCGAGTGTCGGCCGGGGAGGAAATCAATATCCACAGGATGATTAGTTGGTAGTTACTGAAGGATGGTTTCCTCGCTGCTCTTCCAGTTTCTTTGTGAGGCTCTGCTGCTGGAGAATGAAGAAAAATGTGTTGGTCTGGTTCTGCACAGCGAGACGGAGGCTCAACGGCGCCAGATTACAAACCTGACCCAGTTTAAAGGGATTATAATCCACTACTTTTACAGCACTGAGACGATTAATCGTGATTAATCGGTTACTGAAATAATCGTCAGGTAATTTCATAATCGATTAATCATTAACTAAAGTGTACAGATTTGGAAACGACACACTGAGAGCAAGAATTAAGGCAAAACTGTAAATAAAATCTATAAATGTTGTTTTAAGTATAAAAAACTTTATTTGTCTGTAAAAATGTTTTAACCAGATTTGGTGGCACTTTTAGATTCACCCAGTTCAAAAAATCTCATATTAAGCCTTTTCCTAATTATTAATCTGAAAAATAATCATTAGATTAGTAGAAGGTATTTTTTTAGCTGCAGATGCATCTTTTGATAAAAAGTTCATTAAAAAGGACGCTCTTAGACATTAAAATGTTTATTTTTCTTATTATAAAAAGGAATTTGTTTGCATTTCATTATGTATTTGTAATATTACATTAAAAACTCCTAAATTGTTTAATGAAAAATTTGCAGATTTTTATGTGATTAATTGATAAATCGTCAGAATAATTGATTTCTAAAATGATTATTAAACTAATAATTCAATTTTTACAATTTATGGAACAAAAAAACTACATGATTTCAAACGAAGTGGGAAGAAAAAGTTCACAAAGTTTTACTAAAATATAAGGTTCATATGGTAAACCTTTAATGTGACCTATGACCTTTTAATAATAATGATCTACCAAACTACTGGCTTCAAACTACCAAACAGCAAGTTTGAAGAAACATTTAGAGCAAAACTAACAGAATATAATGAAGCTAATGTTTCCATGAAAACTCGACTTCATGACGTCCAGCTGTGCGTAGAGGAAACGCAGACGCTTCGTCTTCATCCCGAGTCGTCGGCTCGACGTTTAGCAGCTGGAATGTTTTTGCTGAAAAGCGTCTCCGGTTTGGTCTTTCCGTGTCCAGGCGCTGGCTGATCTGGTCCAGTCCCACCTGAAGTCCAACCAGCCGTGTTCCCGCCAGCTGACGCTCCGCTGCCCGCTGTGCACCAACCCGACCTGCGGCGAGACCAAGGCCTTCTTCGCCAGCCAGAAACTGTCGTGAGCGTCGTTACATACGGAGACACTAAAGGCCTTCTGTGGCCAACGGCCCAGCCGGAAAAAAGCAGCAGGACTGACTGGATTCTGTCGCAAGTTCATTTTAAATATTGCAGATTCCCTTTGGTTGAAGTCTGTGTACATAAAGAAATTGACTCTTTTATTTCTTTGAGTTTATGTTTTTTTAAGTCTCCCATGCCGACATGCTCTTCGCCGACCGCAGAGAGATTTAGTTAAATAACCACAAAACATCCTGCAGGTGTTAATCTCAGACCCAATGTGAACAACAACGGCTTTTTAGGGAAAATCAAAGTCAATTTCCACCAAAAGAAAGTTGGAAATTTTGAGATTAGTCTCAGAAATTTTCTAGAGGAAAAACTAGAAAAAAAAGTAGAAAATGTAATAAAAAAAAAAAACTCAGGAAAAAAGAAATGGTAATTTTCTGAGTTTCCAAAGTCGAACATTTTTTACATCTGGAACTCATAAATTTCCAAGTTTTTTGGGGTTAAATTTACTTTTTTCCATCTATAAACAGCCTTTAAATGCAAGTGTGTAACAATATGTAGTTTTTCTGCTCTTTCTGACAGCATTGTGCCTTTTATACACTGGATTCACTGGATCGCTTGAGTAAAATCCACCCCAACGTTCGTATTGGTTTGTTTGTTCCTGCTGTGACTTGACGCTTTGACAGCTTGAAGAGAAACACACATTTCTGTTCTTATTGAACTGAAAATCTCTAGCTGGGTTGAACAAACTGAAAAGGTTTAGCTAATAGTAAAACTTAGCTTTCTACATGCTAAAGATTTATCTGACAGTAAGCTAACATAAAAAGTTAGCAAGTCGGAGCCAACAGTAAGACTTAGCCTTCTAAGAGCTAACTGTAAACATTTACCTAACATGCTAACTGAAAAGATTTAGCAGACATTAAGCTAACTTAAAAAGCTAACTTGGAGCTTCTTTTTTTTTATATACATTTTCCGAGCTGCCAGTTACTTTGGTAACTGGCAGGTTTCAGCTAACATCGAGAAAACTAAAGAGTTTGGTTTGCTGTAAGATAACCAGAGGATTGGTTCACTACCAAGTTGATGGCGCTAGCAAGCTGAGAAGCAAAGGTTTAGCTTGCGGTAGGCTAACTGAAAAGGCAGTTAGCAAGCTGAAAAGCGTTTACCCACTAGTAGGTTTTCTGAAATAGTTTACATGTCTGAAAGTTAACTGAAAAGTTTTCATTTATCTTTGAGATAAACAGTTTAGCTTGTAGTAAGCTAATTTGAAAGGCTGATCAAATGGGAAACAGTTAGCTTACTGTTAGCAGAACGCAAAGGCTTAGCATACATGAGCTAACTAGCTAGATTTGACTCATTCAAAGAGAATTATGGACAGAGATTTTACAGTAGTTATGAACAAGGCTGTGTTTAATGCTTGCTGTAATAACATTTAAGAAAGATGCAAAATGGTTTCCTCTAGCAATACCAATTAAGCTAGCATGTGCTACCTTTACTAGAGCTGTCATTGCTTAAAAGTCTTTAGTTTTGGTAAAGATGGAACATTATTCCCAGCTTTTAAGAATCGCTATCTATGATAAATCTCCATGAAGGCATGTTTTTAAATGTCTTTCTTGATGCTAATCTACGCACAGAAATGCTTGTTATTGTTCTTCCACTGGATCAGAAAGGATGTGTGTTTGTCCGTCTTGCTTTTTTAAATATGTTGAGTGATACGAGTGTTTTAAAATGTTAGCAAAGATCTTCATGCTCTTAAATGTGTTTGTTGGATTTTCTTATGTTTTCATACATGATTGGGTCGTTTTCAGTCGGCAATTATGCTAATCAACGCTAACCAAGAATCTGGTCAAATTCTGACCCCAAGCTACTTGTTATAACTTATATTATTATAAATTCAGTGTATTCTTAAAAACCACTTTCTCATTTTAATATTTCAGGTTGTAGATCTACTCTATACAGTGTTCAGGTCACAAAAGGAAAACTAATTTCTCTCTTATGTTTCCTAATTTAAATCTGCAGCTTAAAACAAGGAATTGTTGCAACACATGAAGCAGAATATAATTTAGTTTCTTTGTATTCTGGATTTATTTATTATTGTGTTCAAACCACGTCTTGAAAGTATGTAAATGTAGTACAACTTAAAAGTTAGAAAGCACTTATTACCTTTTAACTGGTGCTGTATGAACTTGAAGACATGGTGTTCCATAAATAAACATGATGAGGTCTTCCTTCAAAATAAAATAAATATCGTTCCTAAAATAGTCCGGATGTGTGTTTGGTGTTCTTGTCCAACTGTCTTTTTGGTTTGGTCAAAAATATCCCATAAATTATTATTATTTTACCTTTACTCTGAGTGGACAGCTGGAAACTGACCAAAATACTTAGATTTTCTGCTATTCAGGTCAAAAAGCTCTGAAGAGGTGAGACGTAATAGAGCCGTGGTAGATGGGAAAAAGGAGCAAAATTCTGCCAAATAAAATTTCTACAAAGAAACTAGAACATTTCTGAGTTACAAAAGTTTAACATTTGCTAGAAAAAAAAAAATTGAGAATAATCTTAGAAATTTTCTAGAAAAAATGTTAATTTCTGAGATTCAAAAATAAAAATGTTGACTTTTCAAACTCAACAAATTTCCAAAAGTTGTAAATTTTTTGACTTTCGAAATTCAAATTTCTTTGTAGAAACTTTCTGAGAAAATCTAAATTTCTGAGTTTTTTGGCAAGAATTTATTTATTTGGCAGAAACTCCACACACACAAAATCCTACAGCTGCAGGATATGGAAGAAAAGAGAAAACGCCACAAATAGCAAAACGGCAAGTATAAAACTTCTGTTTTCGCTTAACGAAACGGAAGTCCTCCACACCACTAGGGGGAGTCGTCACTTGAGCAGACTCTCTGTAAAGACGGGATGTAAAGAAGACAGAAAAGTTGTTATACTTCACATCATTTAGAATATTTCAAAATAGTAGCATATTTAGTGGTTAATATGCTCATACCTACTCCAGACGCCCCCTGGTGGCGTGGAGGACTTTTGTGTTTGCAGCTTTTCATACTTTCTGTATTTTCCCTTTTTTCTTCCATGTCTTACGTTTGAAACGTTGTTCTGTTGTATCTGTTTTATATTTTGGAGTTTGCATCACAGTTTAATGCGTGTTGGCATCTGTCGGCCATCTTTCTTTTTAGTGAAATTAGGGCATCTTAAACTTGATTTGCGATGGTTTGAGCACCAAATCTCAGTTTTTATGGGATTCTGAGAAGCTTTTTGTGATCAGAAGAAACACAGGAACATAAACACATGAAAGTGTTTAGCTTAGCCAAGCCAACTTTATTTAAGACAGAAAAACTGACAGAAATCTTATAAAAACATCGACATTAAAGATATTTTACTAATAACCTGCTGATTCTTATTGTGGTTTTCTATTCCTCATATTTGGTACTTATTTTTTTCTTCTTAGTTTTTAATCTCATCCCTTTATCTACAAATGTTCTTTTAAAATTGTTTTGAGTAATTTAATGTTAATTTAAACGTCCTGCTTTCCTTTCACACCTTTGTTCCTTTTCCTTCGTTGCCTCTTTGTCGTTTTCTGCCAGACTCCATCACTTGTTTCCTCCTCCCTCCTCTGCTTTTCTTTTGTCTTCGTTATCTTTTCCTGCCGCTGTCCTCACATCCATTTTTCCTTTTTTTTCCCCATCTTTGACTCATCCTCCTCCAGACCTTCCCATTCATTCCTATCTGGCCCCCCTCCATCCAGCCTTTTTTTTTTTCCCAGCAGTCCCCTGCGGTGTTGCAATCACCTCTGCTGCTGTTGATTAAGCTGAGAGAGATTGGCTGTCCACGACCCAATAACCCCCGGGGGCGGCCACCCTCCCCCGTTTTTATTCCCGGTCCTCCCCCCTGTATCTGAGCCAGCAACAATCTTTCATTTCATTTTGGTTCTCCGCGCCGCTCTCCCTCATATCTCTTCATCTCCTGTTCGTTTTTGTGGAAGATTTTCTATCTTTTCCTCTCCCATCCATCTCCTTCTTATTCATTTCCTCGTTCTCCTTCTTCCCGCTGACGTACGCGTGATATCGTCACGCCTTTTCTCCTCTTCAGACCCAAACATCAGCGTCCGACTGGTGATTCAGTCGCAGATTAATGATTATTGTGCATGAAGTAAATCACTAAATCCTTAAAAACTCTTAAATTCAATTCAGAAATGTAAATTGGCCTTAAACAGATTAATCACAGGTCTTAAATTTTCTCAAAGCAGTACTATTTAATCTTATATTAGGCTACTGCTAACTAGCTGCTAATATATCCTAGCTAGCTAGCTAAAAGCTAAATATGTGCGTAGGGTATTTTCTCTCACAGCACATTTCTGTCTGGCAAAAATTTCAGTTGCGCTCAGAAAACTTAACTGTGTTCTGTTATTTTAAGCTACCGCTAACTAGCTGCTAATATCCCCTAGCTAGCTGAAAAGTGCATGTAGAAATACATTTTCATGGATATTAAGGAATTATGGACTTAAAACAAGCTCCTATGTCTGGTTTGTTTTTTTCCCTACACTCATCCAAATCCTGAATAAATCAAAACCAAACTTAAGCAGGTGCAGGTGATTATGGGATGTACCATCTGTTAGCTCTGTGTTTGTTTCGGTATGTATTAAGAGCTAACTGCCTCGTGAATTAAGCGCAGCGATATCGCAGGTTGTGCAGCTTTGTGAACGTGAATGTCCCTTTAAGTGTACAACCGTCCCTCTGGGTGTTTCGTCTGTCGCCAGTAAATATTGTGGCGGTGACCTCTGTGACCTGGATGTATGCTAACGCCTCAGTTCGGACCGGCGGCTCTGGAGCGTCTCACCTTTGTGTCCTGATGTCTCTCTCTGATTCTATCCGCCATCTTCTGCCGCGCCTCTTTTCTCTTCTCCCAACATCCAAACCGTCCTTTTATTTTGAAATCTTTAATCTGAGGGAGTACAGGAGGGGGGTTGTAGGATGGAAAGTGTGTGTGCGGGTGTGTGTGTGTGTGTTTGGCTAACTGCAGGCTGCTGGTAATTGAAAAGCCAGGATACCAGCACCTGCAACCCTCTGACCTCCTATAGAGAGAATAAGCATTGATTTCTCCAAAGAAAGGGACGGAGCGCTGGAGCAGAGAGTCAGGTGAAAGAGAAACTGGAGGAAAAAATTGCAGAGGAGGAAAAGACAAAATGTGGCGATATTATAAAATAGGGAAAGAAATAAAAAGAATCAAACGGGAAGGGTGAGCGGACGGGTCAGGTTTATGTCCTTACCTAAACGTTTAAAGTTTGCAGTTAGGAACAATGTTTTCCAATGAGGATTTCACTTTCTAAGGAAAAACAAACCCATCAAAACTGATCCGTTCGATGCAACAAACGCTGCAGTCGCGTTATCCGGCTTCTTCACGACCGTCTGAATCCTCTGATCTTTTCAGTCTCCCACCACCAAACATGCAATGAGACAAAACTGGACATTTCTGGAAGGTGTTCAGTACAAAAACACAAAATCCTACCAGGAAATTTTACTCTAGTTTCAAATGTAAATATCTGACTACGCTTGAAATAAGACAAAACTGGCTTCCAAGTAACTTCTCTGCAAGATACAGGAGCTTGTTTTAAGTAAATAATTCCTTAACGTTGATGGAAAAGTTCTAGTTCCAATGGCAGATTATTTCACTTATAAGAAAAATGTCTTGCTACAGGTGAAGTAATCTGCCAGTTTCTAAGTTTTTTATTCAAACTTTATTAATGCAGGTTGTCCCATTGAGGTCCAGGATGTCAGGTACAAGAGAAAAAGCTAAAGTACAAACAAAACAAGTAAATAATCCACCCGGTATCTTATTATCAGTTTTAATGAATAAAACGAGCTGAAAAGTAAGTTTGGTGCCAAGATATTTTAATTGTAAAGTAGATCAAAAATACTCTGTGAGATTTTGTGTTTTTGCAGTGTTGGTCTCGCTTTAACACAAGCCAAACATGGCGGAGGCAGCGTGATGCTGAGGGCCGTTTTTCTCCGCTGCCGTTAATGAGGACCAACGTTTTGCAGCGCTTTCCCACGCTTTACTCCACCTTATCAGGCATCTGACCCGCAGGTAGCAGAAAGACAACGTCACCAGATGAGCAGCCGGAGAACGGGCTGCTGTTTCCATGGTAACGGGCCGACGAAGAGGAGCACGAGGGAGGACGGGACGGAGTGATTAAAAGTGTGGAGGAGGGGGAGGAGTGGGCTGGGGGTTAAAGGGGAGAAGTGACAAGGAGGATTGATGGGAAGAGAGGCATGCTGGGATGATTACAGGGAGGAAGGAGGAACACGGAGGCGATGGATTCATCAGGGACCCGAATAAAAACAGACGGATTTACGGAGCCAGTAAAACCAGGAGAGGACAAACTGGTTTCACTTAAAACAAACGGAGGAGCAACTGGAAACAATCAGTCAGGATGAAGAACCAACATGGCCGACATGCAGAGGTTTACCGGTCTGAATACGGGTAATAATCAAATCATTCATCCATTCATCAAATCATTCATCCATTCATCAAATCATTCATCCATCCATCAGAACATTCATCCATCCATCAGAACATTCATCCATCCATCAAATCATCCATTCATCTAAACATTCATCTGAACATTCATCCAAACATTCATCCATTCATCTGAACATTCATCCATCCATCAGAACATTCATCCATTCATCAAATCATCCATTCATCTAAACATTCATCTGAACATTCATCCAAACATTCATCCATTCATCTGAACATTCATCCATCCATCAGAACATTCATCCATTCATCAAATCATCCATTCATCTAAACATTCATCCAAACATTCATCCATTCATCTAAACATTCATCTGAACATTCATCCATCCATCAGAACATTCATCCATTCATCAAATCATCCATTCATCTAAACATTCATCTGAACATTCATCCAGTCATCTGAACATTCATCCAAACATTCATCCAGTCATCTGAACATTCATCCAGTCATCAAAACATTCATCCGTCCATCTAAACATTCATCCAAACATTCATCCATCCAACCAAACATTCATCCATTCATCCAAACATTCATCCATCCAACCAAACATTCATCCATTCATCCAAACATTCATCCAGTCATCAAAACATTCATCCGTCCATCTAAACATTCATCCATCCAACCAAACATTCATCCAGTCATCTGAACATTCATCCAGTCATCCAAACATTCATCCATCCATCAAATCATTCATCCATCCATCTAAACATTCATCCATTCATCCAAACATTCATCCAAACATTCATCCAGTCATCTGTACATTCATTCATCCAAACATTCATCCAGTCATCTGTACATTCATCCATCTAAACATTCATCCAGTCATCCAGACTCAGCTGTAACCAGGAGCCTCTGATTTTCCCAGATGAAACGTTTTGACAGAGATAAAAACTTGTCCTGAGTCTCTGACCGTCCCGTCCTGCAGCGCCCCCTGTCTGCACACCAGCAGAATGAGTCGGCAGTAAAACATCGCTTGATCTTTACAGAGAATAAAGACAGGAATCTGTTTTACATGGATTAGACCATTGTGATTTCTTTATTGGTTTTTTTCTTCTTTTATACATAGAGTGGAACATTAATTACCCAAATATCTCCTTCTCGCTCCGTCGCTTCGTTTATTCCACACCACAGGTCTGCAGTCACTTCTCTTTTCTTATTGGGAACCAAACGACAAAACTAAAGATTTTACGTTTGGTCACTGTACAACGAACAGAAAGTAAATCTATTAAATAAGAAGAACGAAAAGAAACGGACGAGCTGATGATGTTTGCTGCCACTTTGACCGACCTTTGACCCTCAGTGTCGATGCTGCTGATGTTGAGTCAAACTGAGAAATGCACTTTTATTAAAGTATTTTAATTAATTAGTATTTTTGATTTTAATAGGATTATTATGAGGTTTTTTTTTTGGCTTCTGGCCGTTTTATCCCTGGTTTTGTTCTGTACATGAAAACCACGTTTTACCCATCAGCCTAAATTACGACGCATCAGGTTTTATTTTAGCCGCATCGTTTCCAAAATGGTGAAAAATTATCACTAACTAATTTAAGACATCTGGATATTTTTACTTTTTGTATGAAAATTTGTTTCCCCAAATATTTTGGTTCCCATTTTGGATCCCTTGATTATGTATGGAGTAAAAATGGGGCCAGAAGTTTAAAACTGAAAATAAAGAAACTTGATTCTGAAACATACTTTTCAACTTTTTTCATACTTTCAAATCTTTTTATTCCACCTCGCCATTGTTTTGTTAAGCTTTAAAATGTTTTGGTGAACAAACTTTATGGACTCAATTTAGCTCCATATTAAGATTCCTGGTCAAACCAACTTAAATCCTGTTTTTAACACATTTCCCCTTAAATCACTGGATGTTAAACTGGTACCAAACGTTTCCCTGCTGGGTTTGAGCTTCCTGCTCGGTACAAACCGTCACCTGAAATGTCGTGGAAAATATTGGCGATGAAATGGTGACGAAAGTTAAATAAGGGATGTTGACAGTGGAAATGATTAGTTTTACTGTAATCTGGTCACTCAAAGCATGAAATCCGACCGACCCGGTCGACTGCTCCGCCTCCCTCAGATTATTTCTCTCTTGGAAAAAGAAAAATGTGTCGTGAAGTTAATTAGAAACTTTGTTCGTGTTTAAGGTCCGACATCCGGATACTGAATGGAAGTGCTTTGGGTTCTTTTTTTTCAGCAGCATTACGTTAAATAAAAACATTCACAAAATTCTCAAAACACTGAAGAAACATCATATTGTAAATATTTAAGTTAATAAATATGAACAATTTTGACATTTTTGTGATTCAAAGTGAGGATATTTTGTAAAAACATTTTTTTTCAGTTTTCAGCTCTTTTGTTCTTGATCTGATTTTTTTTTTCCTCTGATTTTCCCCCAAATGGAAAATAAACATAAGCAAACGTCAAATTTCTTAAAGTTTGCACTGAAATCCGCTACGTTTACTGAATTCATGTGAGCGTAAATAATTAAAAACTCCTCGTCTCTCTTTTGAACATTCCAGTTTGAACATTCCAGCTCTTGCATCAGCAGGTCAGAGGTCACGTGAGTCTAAAACAAATTTTAGTCAATATTGTGTTTAAAAAAAAAACAAACCGGGAAGACAACAGCTTCTCGTAACTATGCACATGCATGAAAACGTTGCTATTAGGTGTATATTATGGGATGCTACCGTTACAACACAGGAAAGTCATGTAAAGAATAACGGAAACAAAGTAAACCGCGTCGCTCTGCTGGCGGACGTTTCATCCATTCAAAAATGAGCGGAAACCAAAACAAAACGATTCGGGCGACGTATTCCTGACTCAGAGGAAACCATCAACACATCAACAGGAACGAGAGCACAGAGTACAAGCATTTCCCATTTTTGGTTTTAGCGCATCATTTCTATCACAAATGAAAAACGAAAAAAAACACAAATTAAAAATGTATAAAGCTTTTTACCCCACATTTAAGTTTTTAGGTTACAGTTATTTAAAAAAAGGAAGAAGAAGAAGAAGAAGAAGAAGTGAATAATTTTTGACACAAGCTAATATAACATTGTTTCTAAGCACTAGTGTCTATGAGGTATATCTGCAGTAGTTTGGTGAAGACGGATCGGTCTGCGCTCAGCGTTCCGGTTTAAAGCTTCACAACCGACTCGATAAAAGGAAGAAGAACAGGAAACATTTACCTGGAGCCTCATTTCGTTCTGTTTTTACACTCAGACGGTAACGAAGCAGCTAAAAGTACCGCAGTCTGCACCTTTAACGCGTTAACACTTTTATTCACACCAAGATTGTCTTACTTCAGGATCCGCTTTGGAAAATCAATCACAGATGATATGAAATGTGGAAAATTATTGCAAAATACTGTTTTGTTTTGTTCTTTTGTTTGAAAATTTTAGATTAAACAGGAAAATGAGGAAAGTTAAAAGCATAAAACCAAAGTGAAACAAGAACATAATGGCTGCTGATCTTTTACCTCAACTTCTCGATTCAGTTTGGCATCTTTTAAAACTAACCAAAACTAAACGCCACAGGATAACTTCCCACTTTTTACAGCTCATAACGGCACGTTTGACCTTATCGGCTCATTAAGTGAACTCTGGCCGCCATTTTGAGCAAGCAGGAGTGAAGTCGTTAGCGCTCTTTACAGACTCGGACGCTAACGAGGTCCGGGTGATTTCTGAAGCTCTTCGAACGCTGGTTGCTGCGCAGCATGAGAGCTGCTAGCTGGCGGCGGCGTTTATTTAACTACAACAGGCTTAACGAGTCTAAAGGTTTCAGCACTTTTTACTTTTGGACCTCCATCTTTTTTTGTGTATCAGCCGTTCATGAAGTCCGGGGCGTCCAAACTTTTAGCCCAAAACTGGACAATTTAAACTGCTGGTGGGCCACAAAGTTCATGAGATTAATTAGTTTAATAGGATTCTTTTCTTACTCTTTTAATTTTTACAAAATCTATAGATATCTGAAACACAAAAATGGATTTGGATTGTTGCCTTATTAGAAGAAAAACAAACAATTTCCACATTTTTGTTGTTTTTACCACTCTTGACTCGGATCTGGGGGCCAAACTAAATCATTCCAAGGGCCACAAAAGGCCCCCAGGCCACAGTTTGAACAGCGCTGCGCTAACAGAAGGAAAAACTGATTATTTAAATGAATTTTATATTTTCTACTGCGAGCTGGATGCACTTTGAATCATAATTTTATGATCCAGAATAAGTTTTCTGATAATGATAAGCAACTTAAATATTTGAGCATTTTAATAGTCATTAATCCTCATAATTAATTCAGAAATGAACACAGCATAAAAACAAAATGGTTTGTCTACCTGCACCAAATGAGAGCCTGTTTACTCTCTACCAGGATTTTCTAATTGGTATTAAAGTTACACCTGAATGTGAGGTGAAGAGAGAAACGAGGAAGAAACAAGGTGAGACGTTTGGCTCGACTCAGAGGAACGGAGCGACGCGTCGCTGAGCGCAGACCGACGCCGAAACAAAGCTTCGCTTTCTTTGGTTTCATCAACGGGAAGTGAGTGAGGTAGCCTCTCTGGATCTCACTAAAACGTCTTTTTACACACGGACAGCTTCGGTCCCGGCTCCGATTCCTTCCGGACGAGGAAACAAACCAGCGTGTTTGCGTTCACACAACGACGTCGCAGCATCCAGACCAACCTGGACGACCTGACGTTTGGGATTTTACGGAAGAAGCCAATGTTAATGTCACACTTGAAAACAAGATTTATCATTTCCAAACTTTTTCCACCTTTACCCGATTCAACCGAATGAAGCTATTTGGAGATAAAACATTACGAGGTGCAGCCAGTTCACACCTGATGTGGATCAAATAAAACAGAAATAAAATCCAGATCTAAAGAAAACCCTGAAGGAGAACCTCTAACGAGCCGAAAACATAAAAAAAACTTGCACAAGCTAATAAGGTTGATGAAAGTGAAGACAGAAGAATAAAGGCAGAAAAAGTTCGGAAATAATTTATCACTTTTGTTCAAAACAGCATTTAATTTGACTTAAATTTCCTTTTTGGTCTCTTTTGTAGAGAAAAATCACGGCTCCACATGCAGCCGTAGAGGGACGAAGTGCCAGTTCCCCATCGTTATGTGTGGAGGTAAACACAGTTTATTTGGATTCCTGTTATCTTTGGTGGGTCCGTTTGCACCTGAACTCTAACATCAGTCTGAAAAGTCATTCCTTCGCTCAACAGCGGTCAGTCAGCAGGACGCGGCCAAATAAGAACCAAAACGGACGCAGTGCTCATCATTCAGTCGCTATTCTCACTTTGTTCTGAGAAACAAGAATAAGACAAACCAGGACAAGGAGAAAGTGTTGACATTCAGAGGCATGTAAGACTAACCTGACATTCCTACGTTGTTCTGCCGTTAGATCTAAACATTCATAACACGACGCTTCATTGGCTTCGAAAAGTAAAGCTATCTAGGAATAAATTAACCTGGAATAAGCACTGCATCTTCGATGCAACTAACATTCTTAAATACCCATAAATATCCATCAGAAAAAAAGAAAAAAAAAAAAAGAATTACACCTAATTAAATAACATTAAATTATCAAGTACAAAACTATTGTGTTCTAAAACACGTCATAAATAAATATGGCATCAAACAGAAAGAAAAGGAACAAACAGTGTAAACTTTGGCAGAGCTAACCGTCACCCAGGAGATTTGGCAACAAAATTTGTTCGCTTAAATTACCTCACAATTAAAAACAAATTACACAGAAAAGAAATCACATATTGCAAAAACGTAGGAAGTACAATAGTGGTGGTAAATGTAATTGGCAAATAAAGGAGCAGTGAAAACCTTTTTGGGTCTGTTTCTGGTTTACCTTCCTGTTATCGGTTTACCTTCCTGTTATCTCTCGCTCTCCTTCTCTTTTTTTTTTCCTTCATCTTTTTTTTTAGTTATTTTTTTTACGCTTGGCAGATTTAGCCGTTATTATTACATGTAGACAGAACTGCAAGTGGGAATGACATGAAAACATGGCCACCGCCGCCTGAGCCCTGATCCGAGCCCCTCCGACGGGCCGCGGACAGCAACACGTTGGGGTCAGGCGGCCGGAGGATTTCTTTGGACTAGAAGCTTCGCATACAGAAAAACACAGACAGAAAACTAAGGATAAAGCTATTTGACCGAGATTTCAGCAGTTTCTCTCAGCAGTTGGAGATTTGGTGTTATTTATTTGGTTTTGTTTGTTGTTGTCGTTTAAATGGGTCGGCAGCGTGACTCCGCCCCCTCAGACAGGACGATAACTCGAGTTTTTGTGATTATTATGTGCTAAAGACGTTTATTAAAATACTCTGTTTTTATTTCCCTTAACTTGTCAACCACAGGAAGCAGCAGCGTCTTTATTTATGGCTATACTTGAAGGTGCTCCTCTGTTTTCTCAAGTTGGTATTTTCAACTTTTAAACGAGGATAAAAAAGTCTGGAAAAAATGTCTGTACTTCCAGACCTTAACGCCTGTCCAGTTAAATAATTTTCTCATCAATTCATCCAATTAAGATAATATTGGATAGATGGACAAACTGTTCATCTAATGGTCCAAAGGTCATTGGTCGGTCCAGCCACCAGTCCTGGTTGAGCTTAAGGCTACGTTCACACACCAGATCTCGATGCTCAATTCTGATTCTTCTTTTGCTGAAATCCAATTTTTTTAGGCATTTTTTGGAACGATCGTCCAATGTAATTAAATCGGACTTTTGTGTGAACGGATCATGACCCCAAGGTGAAGAAGAACGTAATAATGGACGCCGCTGTCTACCATCAGAAAGAGAAATGACTGTTGTCACAAAACCATAGAAGCTGAGGAAAAAAACACAGTTTACATCCAGATTTACATGATGTAGAAGATGGATGAAATGCGACATTTTGACCGCGTGCGCTTTGGATGTGTGTCCAAATCAGTGCCACATGTGAAAGTGGCAAAACTAAACCCCTATGAAAAAAATCAGATATTGGTCATATTTGCCTTCCGTACAGGTGTAGAAAACAAAGAATTCTGGAAAATTCTGGAATTTTAACCGGCGCATTTTTCACTAATTTCACCAGTGATAAAGGGCGCCACCGCCCATTGTTTAGCAAACAATGGGAGGCTACAGTTTTGTCTCTAGAAGCTGAGTCAGAGGCCGTTGTTCGGCTTTACCAGACCAACGACGTAAAAGGGAGGAAAATGCGACATTCTGACCACAGATTCTTTGAAAACTATCGGATGCTATCAGAACCGCGTGGAGAAGTGGCATAAATAAGAATATTTTGGGGGGTAAAAAGTTTGGAACAAAATTAGATGTATGAACGTAGCCTTAGTCAGTGAGAAACACAAAATATATTGAATTCTGACCTGAAGAAGTGCAACGTATTACATGTTTTATCTTGAGAATTCAAAATAAGTTTCTTGAAAATTTACTTTCAAGAAAATGTCCAACTTTTTTGATTTTTGGCTGACATTTTTCAAACAATGTCCAGTTTCTGAGATCCAACACGTTTCAGGTTGAGTTTGGCTGCTTTCTTCTATGGTTTGAGGTGAAAAAACTGCAATAGAAACTAAATGTCGTCAGACTAAAACGGTGTGAAGGCGGCGCGGCGTGCCTCTGGCGGTACAGCAAAAAATCTTTGGTACGCGCTGTACGTTTCAGACGGCTTCCCCTCTGTCGCTCCTCTGGCTAAACAAACGAAAAGACGGTTAGTCGTGACTTATCAGACACTAATATCCCCAGTTAAAGTAGAATATGGTGGAAGATGCTGTTATTTTTGATGCGATGCTCTGACAGCGTTAAAAGTGCTTTGCAGAAAAGTAAAATGCGAAGTCTACCGTCGGGAATTTAGCTCACAAGCTACAAAAAGAAACGCTCTACATGACTGAAAATAACAAAAAGGATTTAATGTTGGAGGTTTTCCTCCTGGAGGGGGGGGAGCGCTGCTGCCGGAGTCAACGGTGGATCTTTGGTTTGTTAGCTGATGAGGTTTCTGTTGTTCTTTAAACCGTTTTTTTACTTTGAAAAACTGCATAGGCACACGTTAAAGACACTCTTCAACCGTGAGAGACACATTAATGTTCTGCCTTTTGTTTGGGCCGGAGAGGAGAAAACCCGGTGGTGGCGTTTCTCTGCTTCTCCCCTCCTTCCCGTGTGGTTTTACCCTTTTCAGTCCCAAAGTTGCCTGATGCACCATCAGACACAACAAAAGCTACTTTGCTACTCCAGTGATGTCGTCCTCCTGTCGAACTTTCCTTCGTATCCTCGTTCCTTGACATCGTCGCCACTCTGTTTTTTTTTTGTTTTTTTTTCTCCTTTTGTTTTTTTGGTAATAATTCTCATCCAAGTTTTTTTTTTTTTCCCATTTGTTGGAACAGTTAGGTGCAGAAAAAGGTTTTCTTTGGTTTCGATTTGTCAATAAATAGAAAAAGTCTCAAGTGTCCATTTTTTTTTTTTTATCTTAAAATGTTCTTAAAGCCTTTGGCTGCCTCTAACCAGGCCGAAATCTCCAGCCTGGATTTTCGAAAGGAGCAGGGGCTGCTGACTGACGCCTTTGCTTTGGTTTGGTTTCATTTTTTGGTTTAATAGCTTGAGTGGAAGATGATTGATGAGGTGATGGCGGATGGACGGACTTCTAAAACGTTTCTCTTGAGGTTTTTTTGGGATGTGTTGGCATTTGGATCGATGGCCGCTCGGACCAATCTGCTGAATTTATGGCTGACGAACATTTGAATGACTTATTTGAAGCTTTGGGAGCCATTTTCTGGTTTCCACCGACCCTCAGGAAGGACGGACTCGCCAGGCATCGTCTTTAGATTGTCCTCTTTAACTATTACAAAGGCCCTGATCTGCCTGGCCAGTCCGTCCTCCGTTGGGTCCAGGTGGTTTAACTCGCGTACCGGTTGTGTTTTATACTGATTTTTTTTTGTGATGGCAGTCGAAATCTTACAAAAATATCTCTAGTCTGCAGTTGGAGACCATTTCATTAGAGTTAGATGACTCAGACGAATTTCAGTTTCGCTTTAGCAAAATGGTTCCCCCTTAACATCACCAAGGATTGATCTACGTCACACAACAAATTACAAGCAGAACGTTTCATTCTGCTTTGGTGATTGGTGGAAGGAGCTGCCATCACTTCCCTGAATGACACCGTGAGCCGGGGTAAGCTAGCGTTAGCCTGCAGTTAACGGGGGGAACACTTTAGGAAATGACTCTTTAAAGTTGCGTTTTACTTCGAAAACCGTCTCTGGATGCGTTTGAGGACTTCACGACGTGTCTGTGACGCGCACCGAATGGACTTCAGCCACTGTTTAGAAAATAAATGGCATCCTGAGTTTTCTAAGATGCGAAGCCCACTCGGGTCGGCCGTCGGCTCCGGTTCTATTGCAAAGAAAATGTGCTTCAAGATTGTGCTCACTCATGGAGTTTATACCAATGCGCCACCTCGCCCAACGCTAAGGGTTCTGATGAAGCTCGAGCGAAACGTTGTTGGGTCGTCCGATGAATGTTTGTGCTTGCATATTTCGGCACCGCCTTCTTTAAAGAGTCAAATCTTTGAACGCTGATTTTGAGGTGAAGAATTGTCGTTTAGGTGGAAACTATCGTCCTTTCCCTTCGTCTATCTTTGGTTTGGTGAACATAAAAGTCCCCTCAGCGACCCAAACTGTCTATTGCTTGAGCTGTTGAACTGAAACCCAACTCCTGATTGGACCTTTGAGGGCTAGAACAGAAGAGCATTTCGACGGAAAATGTCCCAGAGCATCTGTCACATTCTGCAGTCATAAAGCTTTCCTTGGTTTCTTGTTTGGTTGTTTCCTAGCTTATATTGCATAATAGAAAACACACATTGTCTTCTAGTCTTTGGTTTTTGGGCTAGTGTGTCAGCCTAAAGGAGACATCAGCAGTGGACAGTTGAAGTCTATGATTTAGAAGGTTTTTTCCCCCTCCAAAGTGAGGTTTTGTATGTTCTTAATGAGTTTACCCTCCAGCTTTCTTTATGTTTACGCTAAATTTGCAGAAGGCGATTTGGCTACAAGTCGTGGCAGTGAGCAGCCCCTCTCTCTGTTTGTACCCTCAAGGAAAGAAATAAAGAAAATCGTGTAAAAAGTTTCGCTTCAACCGGACGAAACCTTGAACCCCCCGACCCCGGTTTGTCCCCGTATCTCCGTCTTCTATCATGCTTTGGTACAAGTGCTGGACGCCGAGGACTGGGCGCCGGGGCTGGCGCCGTCGTCTGTCCATTTGTCCAGGCTCCGGCGGCGGGCGTTCATGAAGAAGTTGCTGACTGTGGTGAGTTCGAGGCCCAGCTGCTGCGAGATGGTGAGCTGCATCTCTTTGGACGGCCGCTTGTTCTCCTTGAAGATGGCCAGCAGGGTGCGCCGCTGCAGGTCGGTGAAGACCAGCCGCGACTTCTTTGGTGTGTTGTTGCGATCCTTCCCCGTGTCCTGCTCCTTCCGTTTGCATGCTGGGAAACAAAAACACCAGGGAGGAAATCGGGGTTTGGAAAAAAGAGGGAAAATTAAAGTTACTCTTTTAAGAAATTAGGATTTTTCTGTTTCGTTGCATAAATATTTGTTATTCAGTCACTTACGTTTCCTGCAATTCTGTGATCACACAAAAACAGATTTTCTGCACTTTTATTCTTCTTTGAAGAATAAAAATGTTTGAGTTTTTGTTGCAAAATTTGCAGTTTTTCGTCACATTTACAGAAATTCCCACATTTTTACTTCAAATGTCTCACTAAAGCGAATATTTATATTTATAAATGCACTAATATGTATTCTTTTATCATTTGTAATACATTAGTTTGAGAAATTCAATTCATTCAGAAATTTTCTACAAAAAAATATGGAAATTTCTGAGACTCAAAAGTTGAAAATTTGAAAGCAAAATCCCAGAAATTTGTAAATGTATCTCAGAAATTTCCTAAAAACTGGGAAATATATGACTTTTAAAAGCCAGAAACGTTCGACTTTTGAAACTTTGAAATTTTCTTTTGCTTTACTGAACGTTTCTGAGATTAATCTCAAAATTTCAGATTCTTCTGGCAGAAATTTCTCTTTTTCTTTTTTTTTTCCAAAATTGCCATGGAAATAAACTGAACTGATTTCAGTTACAGCTGCAGGTTGTGAAAACTCCTGTTTTAAAATAACCAAAATCAAGCACTAACATGTAAAATTGTGCAGTAAACAGCAGAAAAGTCTTGTTTTGAGCAGAAAGGAGCTGATAAAATTGACGCCTCGCCGCGTCTCCGTGGGAGGAGACCAGGAGGTCTGGGTGCGTTTGATTTGATTACCTCCCTGAATTAAGTATGCACGAGTCGGAGCCCGGCTGATCAATACGAATCCGGTTAAGGACTCGGTAACAGAACTGTTATGTAAGAGGAAGCTACCCTCGCTGTAAACACACACACACACACACACACACACACATGCCACTGCGCCGCTCTGTCAGTTCATCAAATCTGCATCACCTCTGTCGGTTTTGTTTGCCGTTCGGAAGAGGATCCTGTTTTTCTTAGCCGAGGTGAAGGAAGGGCATTTAAAGCTGTTAGCTCCTGAGAGCAGCAGACAGGTGGCGCTGTTGGTCTCTGGATATAAATGAATCTGTGTTTGGAAGACAAATGACGGTAATTTAACTCTGAAGCCAGTTCTTGAACCATCGTCCCCAGTAGGAACCTGTTAATGTTCAACCCGCTGTCCCTCCTATGAATCTGTTTCCTTATAATGTGTAACGTTTTATTTGCCCCTTTACTCTCTGATCAATGTATTTACTCTCCTATAAACACCCCAGGACTCCTTTCTCAGCCCGTTTTGTTTTATTCGGCTCTTTATATCCGCGGTTATCGCCGTTGAAACGAGCGTCAGGAACATCGTGTACTTCAGTCCAAAAATCTGTTTGTTGGGTTTCTGTTGATTCGCAGTTTAAACGTGACACAATCCTGGACTTTCAACGTGGCAGGACGGCTGGACGGATCCGAGGAAAACGGTCCGGCAGTTTTCACCAGACAGAAACAAACCAAGATTTAAACAGCAGCCGCTGGACAAACACGTCCTGCATGGCTTAAACCCCAATAACAGATTAAAAAATCTGCAGTAATCTATATTTGAGTGATGAACTGTTCCTAAAATCCACTTCACTTCACTATAATAACCCGTAGACATCAATATTTTAGGATTTCATGGCTGTTTCCACTGGTAGACTCAACCAACATTGAAACATTTGTTACATTTTCAACTGCTGCAGTTTGATTTCACTGTTTCAAACCAACACAGATTAACCTGTTCCCCTCCTGGCCTGTGGGGGCGCTGCAGAAAGAGCCAACACAAAAACCTCTGAAGACACTGAGAGCAACTTCCTTCTAAATGAAACGTAAAGACAAACGGAGTGGCGTCAGACTTTAGCGGCTGAAGGATTTTCCCTTTTTGTTGGTAACAAAAAACCACAAGATGTTTTTTCTGCTAGTATTTTCAAAATTGGAATTTTGAAAATAAAATCACATTTTTCACATTTTTAGCTAAGAATTAGGATAAGGTGGTTCTTCAGCTGCATATTTCACAAACATCACGAGTCTTTATTGACAACCGAAAGTTACTACTGACGGAAATGACGAAGACGACAGGAAGTGACGTGCAGATGAGGAGGCGACATGTTTTTATAGCGACACGTTACTGTTACTGAGATAAACGATAATAATGTTGTTTTGAGACCATTTTCAGGATACGTTCTCAAAGACAAATAATTCTAATGAAGATTTCACACTAAACTGGAAGACATTTTGAATATCCAAAATAAATAAACCAAACGAAAGAAACAGGAAAACAAAACCGTCCTAGTTGTGACAAAAGCACCAGACTGACGACTTTCTGGTGGAAAGAAAGAAAATAAAAAAACAGCAAACGGAAATTACATTTACATTTAATTACATTAAACTTATTTACATGTGGTTTTATTTCTTATTTAAGCTCAATTTAAGCTGATTTTCTTGATCAGGAGCGACGAACCCAGAGGTGAAGCCAACGATCCGATCCGGATTTTCTCCTGCAGTCTGGGCTGCAGTGAGGATCAAACACACAATTATATTATTCGGGGAGGGTTTGCCGCTCTGAGGTGGGGGCGGTCATTCTTTAAAGGTAAGGGCCGAATCAATGGGATCGATGCGGCAGGGTTCCTCTGCCTTTCATCAGCTCTGTGTTGGAGACATCAGCCAGCCGCTAACGGCGTCTCTAACTGCACAGCAGGAAACACTAACTCCACACTTTCTGCTGGTTTCTCTCTGCTGCTTCGTCACATGGAGGTTTTCTGTCTCCTACTAGAAGCAATAAACCTTAAAAAGGAAGAAAAGATGAGAAAATATCCTCAGATACGACGCGTGTCCAACAGACTTTATTCACATAAATCCATCAGCTTCTAAATTAGCTTATAAATGGCTAATTTAACAGTCGAAGCACCAAATTTACCTTAATTAGCATTAATAGCATTAGCACTGAAGCTAACATTTTGTTAGCAAATCCCAGCTAGTAGCTCATCAAGTAGCTTTGTGGCTAGAAGTTTCAGCCTCCCAAGCTGCGTTTTCTTTTGAATATTTTAGATATTCTCTGCAAAAACATTTCCAAATGGACAGAAATTTGGATTTTTGTTCCACCGAAAATTCTGCAGAAAGATGAATCCATGAAAATCCGCGGCTCCACTGTGCCACCACTAAAACAACAAATGTGCCTTAATTTGCACCAACAGCCTTAGCACTAGCATTGAAGCTAACAGTTTGTTTACAAACAGCAGCTAGCAGCTTTCCACGTAGCATTGTGGCTAGCTGTTTCAGCTTCCCAAGATGCATTTCCCTTCAATATTTTAAACATCTTCTGCCAATAATCTGGATTCACGTTCCACGGAGGAATTGACGACAAGGTGAAGTTTCGTCTTACAAGACAAACTCGTTTTCTTAAATTGAGAAACTTTGTAAAACCCAACTGACTCAATCGAGATTTAAAAATCGTGGTTTTTCCACATCAGTGAACCGATTTTCCATCATCCATCACTTCCTGCTTCACAAAACAAAACATTATTTTATTACAGCCAAAACCCACGAGGTATGACGAAGGTGTTCATCAGCACCATTAGCGGTCGATACATTAATCACCATCATCATCATCATCATCATCCTCTGTCATCACTACTTTCCTCTACGTTGCAGTAAAACTGCTGAGTCTCAGTGAAATCATCAAAGTTTCTTTCATCACTTCAGTTTCTCGCGTCTCTATGCATCAGTGGAAAAGCAGTCGATCACGCCGGCACTGCCATCCAAAGGTCACCAAAGGTCAAGTGCTCCAATCTGCTCCTCTGTTCTACTTTAAAAGCCTCTTTTGCTCTTCACATGAATGAAACTCCAGTATTTGGTCTGAAGAGCCGCCGCCGCCGCTCTCAGTCGCTCTTCACTGTATGACCAGACGATTGGGCCGTCAATAGAAACTCCAAGTACGACGTTTAATCGACGGAGAAATGGAAGGACATGTGAGAAAACGGCTTGTTTCAACACTCTTTATCTTTTCCTGATTGCTCTTTAGGACTTTTTTGACTGGAAATACTGATTTGTGCCATGATGGGTAGAAAAAGGCCCAATCCAACATAAACCTATGAAAACTAAAACTTTTGCTTTGGCTTTTCATCAAAAACTCAGCTTAATATCAAAACGTGATTATTTATAAAAACTCAGACCAAATATCTCTGCCATATTAAACAATATGGCAGAGATATTTGTCTGCATTCCAGCGCAATAAGTTTGCGAATACAATCTGCTCTATTTGATCCAGTCGCGCTGCGTTTCCATCCAACCGTTGTGCGAATTTTGAGTCAACTTTTAAAATGTCACAAAGAAGAAAAATCAAATGGACCAAGTTTCCATCGACTGGTTTGGAACAAATCGACACAAAGCGAAACTCCTTTACCATGTTTATACATTCTTAGTTATTTTGTGCAGAGAAAGTGACCTAGTTCCTCCACAGCGCCCCCTAGCATCGCTACAACAGTCAAACCCCGGCCGTGCGCTCATCTGTAAAAATCGGCTTTCAAACCTGCTAATTAAATTTTCATCTGATTTTCTCAACAGTTTAGAAGAAATAATAAACTGCTAACTGTAATTAATCCTGGTGTCCCTCAGGGTTGCATGTTTGGCCCAGAAACTTTTTTTTTTTTTTTTTTTAGTTTCACTCTTTGATTTGTAAAAATAATTTATAAATCTGCGAAGACGTTGATAGTATATATATCGTTAAACATTTTTTAAATGATTATAATTATACTGGTTCTGCAAAGTTCCAGTATTTTCCCAGTCGCCAATACAAAAACGCAGCTGTTCTGTTTTCACAGCTACATGTTTGATCCACAACCAGCAGAGATTCTGCATCTTATCAACCATGACGGATGTCAGTATTATCATAACCCAAAACATAATCATGCCTGTTCTCTGCATGTAAAGCCATCCATGCTACATTTCAGTGTTATAGGTCGTGTTACAGGAGTTAAGTTCATTATTAAAAGTTGAAACAGGAAGTGAGTGAGTCAGTGAGCCTCGGTTTCATCTTACAGCTGGAGGGAGAGGAACTCGGTGGAGTCATTACAGACTGTTTTTATCCTCACCACAAAGATGGATTACAGCTTCTGCACGACAGCCTCCGTCTCCCCGGATGAGTCCGGCTGAGGACGGACAGCGACCGCCGCAGCAGCAGCCAGAAATGCTCAGGAAACTGGAACAAACTGGACCTGGAGCTCATTTTGCCCAAGAAGCCGGTCGCTCTGTCCAAGAACAAAGCATCTAATGTGGTTTTTATTCCATCCGTCCTGAATTTACGTTGCAGTTTTTGTCAACAACTCAACTATAAAACCAGACCGACGAGAAGTAGAACCATAAAAACGATCCAGAGATGAAATCCAAACATTTAGTTTAAGTTGTGATGAAAAAGCAGTCGGATGAGAATAAAGTGGAATAATATGAGAAAAAGATTTAAATAATGAGAGTTAATTTGACATAATGAGAATAAAGTCGTAATATTATTGCCTTAATCTTGTACCACTTTATTTTTTCTTAGCTTGTCTCTAATACTCCGTCATAGGATTCCACTCAAATATCTTATTCATTCTAGATGCTCTCCAGTAGCAGTCAGTCTTGCATCGAATCTAAAGAAGCCTCTGACTGAAGACTATCACAACATGCTAGCAGCTCAACGTTCATGTCACCATCAGCTTTGCTAATCCACCTCCTTTGCTTTATTCACTCCTCCTTAAATCTCCTTCAGCTACTGTCGGCCATCTTGTTACACCTAGCATAAAGCTAGCAACCTGCTATCATCAGAAATAAGGGGAGGAATAGTTTTTCCCGGACTTCCAGTCTGCCTTGTTAGTTTTTCCTTTTGATTTAAATCCGTCTCCATTATCCCAGCATCTCTCCTTCCTCCTCCATCATCTTCATCATCGTCTCCTCCTACCTTCAACATTCCCAGCGTCTCTCCTCTTCTTTCCTCTGTGTCTTTATTGCACCATTACCACTTAAGCCCGGGTATCCATTACACAGAGGGCACATAAGTGCAGGGTAAGTAATAAAGTCGCCCTTCAAACGTACACTCCACTGCTTGGCGCCGCCGCTTTGGACGCCGCGGCTCTCCGTTTGGGTCCGGTCGTTAATCAGCTCGTTAATGCCGGCGACTTTTTCACGACCGCTGACCGTCGCTTCATTCCCACGTCGGCCCTCTCCACAATTTACCCAAAATTTAAAGCACAAGTTTGAGTTTGATTGGAGTTTTTCTCCCAATCGCAACAGGGTCGAAAATATACATACACCCCGACTGAAAAGAGACGACGTTTCCCACAGCATGACGCTGCCACCGCCGTGGCCTGTTGGAGCCATTTTCAAGCCTGGAGATTGACAGGATGTCGGCTCGGAGTTTGGGCCAATATCAACATCCATTTCTTTGGCAGAACACCAAAACTTTGTCCCCAAGTAAAAGTAAAACAGTATTTGGTAAAACTGATCAAAGTATCAATCATTTAATATTTAAAAATCAAACGGACCAAGATGTAAAGTTAAGTGGACATTTTGGTATTTTAAAGGACCAAAACGACAATAATTCATAAAGTAACAAAAAATAACAAAATCAGGCAAAAGAAAAAGTTTCCAAATCAGTTTCTTTCACTAACAGAAACTTCAGGTGTGTCTGATAATTTGGTTAAAACTTGTTTTTCATTCAGTGGGAAATAAAATCCAGAAATTTTACTCAAGTAAGAGAAGAAATACTTCATAATAAAGACACTCAAAGTGCAGCGCAGTAAAAATACTTAAAAAAAAAAAAAGTTACTGAGATGCACTGATCGATATCAATGAGAAACGGGACAAACGTGAAGCCGTTTGGCCAGAACGACCAGAACGTTGGAGAAACTTGGTGCTCCAACAGAACGACGGTCAGAAACACAGCAGAACCGGTTCTGGGTCGGAAAAAGCAGAATTTAAGGTTCTAACTGTCAGGAACATTCACAGATAAATCCAGGTGACCAGTTGATGCTGCGTTCGTCATGTCTGGATCTTCAATTCTGAGTTTTTATTTTTATTTTTTTGCTATAATGTACGGAGGCACCGATTGAACAGTTTCCTTAATTTTGGCTGATATTTTGTATGAAAGAAAACACAAAGTTAGACTTTTCAGAATAAAATTGGCTTTGGGTCGGCTCACACAGCAGATCTTTTTTTTCTTTTTTGCTAAAATCCTGAAGTCCTTAACTTTGATAAATCGGCTGATATTCACACCTGAAGCCGATTTTATATATAGATCAATGTAAACAGCATCAACCTCACACTTGTTGTTTTTTGTTTCGGGGCTTTTGAATCGATAAAATCTTTGTAAATATGGTTTTAGATGAAATCGACGGCTTTCCCTAAACGAACGTCAAGCGTTTGTTTCTGGCCAAACCTTTGAGTCGTGACCGTAAGCGTCCATCCTGAGAGAGGGAAGCAGCGCGTCGGCCTGGCGAACACACTGGATGCCTCGTATGTCTGCACTCAGACACACACCAATATTAGCACTTAGCAATCAGCACCGTATTACCCCCTGTGTGTGTGTGTGTGTGTGTGTGTGTGTGTGTGTGTGTGTGTGGTCATGCTTAATGCACCACCATGTTTTCCTCCTTCTGATTTGAGAAGATAACCGGAAATGGAGCAACAAACTGCAGGCACTTTGTTTCTGGTTCTCCTTCAGCTAACAGGAGTCGTGTTTGAGCATCAACAGATTTAAAACAATAATTAGGATTAAATGTTCCTAATATTCCAGTTTTTCTTCATGTCGCTGCAGAAACACGTGAATATAACACGTTAATTCTGCTTCCTCCTGATTTTAGGATGCTAACCTGCTAGCAGAGAAGGTAACTTTTTGCTAACATCTTGAATGTTTTGTCTATTTAAATTAATATTTTTGGATGTAAATTATGATGTCAAAATTAAATTGGTGCTGAAGGGTTGTCGTCTTTCAAGGGCCGATATAATCTGAATAATGTTGCTGTAGCTCTTTGGCTTTAGCTTCCTCTAAATATCGTTTTGGTATAATAGCGCTTTAGCATTAGCTTTTAATAAATATCCTATTGCCAGCATTAGCAGAACTAATGTAGAGTGTTACTTTAGGATTAGCGCAGCTAACTTTTGAGCCGTGGCTGAAATGCAGCAACATGATGGCCACAGCATGATGCTTCCCCTGCCGTGCTCAAATACGTTCTTAGCTTAGAAAGTTTTGTTTCGACTCCTTCAAACTTCTTGTCACTGCAGCAAATTCAAACTCAGTATTTCAGGTTTTCATCACTTGTTTTAAGGCTTTTTGAACACACAATGCTACGAGATCATTTAAGGAAGCCTCAAATAAAATGAATGAATTCATATATTCCCAGCTGAGGAACAAAGAGTGTGTGTAGTCTCTGAATGTGTGTGTGTGTGTTGGGGACTTTTGTCTGGTGATGTCACTACAGACTGTGTGGACATAAAGATCATACACTGATAAACCATCTCTGCCCACACACACACACACACACACACACACGCTCAGTAATGTATCTCAGCTTGTTTACCAGGACAAACGCGTCGACCAATCACAGCCACTCGAGGCTCAGTGATGTCATCGAGCCGATGAGGAAATGGCCTCAGAGGAGGTTTGATGTCATCCGCCTCCCTGGGTTTCTGTCCTCCATGTTTTTCTGTTTTCTCTCCTTCAGCTCATCCGCTTAGCAAACGTTTAGACCGAAATAAAAACCTGATTATTGTTTCATTACTAAAATTTAGCTAAAGACGACTAATAAATTCAGTTAGTGGGGTTATGGTTCTACTTACTGCAGCTCTCAGCCATTTTGTCCAATTTTTATTGTGATTTAATAAAATAATAAACAGCAAAAGTTGCAATTATTGTATGTTTATGTTGGTATTTATGGCAAACCACCAGAGCGGCATCCCAAAAAGGGGGCGGCGTTGTTTCATTTCTAAAAAATAAGAAGTTTTCCACAAGATGAGCTACAAAGAAGGTTTGTGTTGCTGTTTTGTGAGCTGACGGCATAAGGAGTGTGTGAACAGCTGAAGCGATTTAAATTAAGCAGATTTGCTTTTTGATGATGTCAGAATAAACAGCTGGTTCCCTTCTTTTATTTTGGAGCCAAACTACTTTCAAAATTTAAAAAGATTGCAAAAATATTCAGTTTGCAACATTTTAACCGCAGATTTTATGTGACAGAACAGAAAAGTGATGATTTTCTGCTTATAGATCATGAAAACGTGGCATTAATATTAGAATATTACATCAGATCAATAAAAATACATACATTTTTATTGATTTGACAAGCAGAAAATTATTTTTCTGCTTATAGATAATAAAAACATGACATTAAAAATTTTATTACATCAGACTAAATGAAAAAACTATTTTATTGGTTGGAGAAGAAGAAAATTATAAGTAGAAAATTCTAAAATATACAATTAAAAATTTTAATATTGCATAAAAAACTCTCTTTTTTTCTCTCCCAACAGAAATGTGGGCTTAATGAAGAGTATGTTTAATGTCTTCCTAAAAATTATTTTTAAAAGGAACTGTCTTATTGTTCTCCTTAACCTGAAAAAGGAAGATGGCCGCCGAGGGACAATCCTGCAGAAATGTTGATCTGTGCTGGAAGAGCAAACATGTCTGTGGAGGTTCAGGGAAAACATTCAGTAACTTTTAACCTGCTGACTGTTGACAGTGAGGATAACGAGGATAACGCTCTGTTTGGACACGCCACACACACACACACACACACACACACATGAAGAATGACTAATAGCTGATGAGTTAACGGCTTGGTTTCTTATCAGCGGCGGTTTTTGGAAACCAGAAGCCGTCGAGTCTCTGGGCGTTTTGCTCCGTCAGAAAACACGGTCCGGGATCAATAAGTCGTATCGTAACGTGATTGATCCGAAGGAACTCGCTGGGCTATAAACGGACATCCTGGCAAACCGCTCACCGCCGTGTTTGTCTCCCAACGATCCGTGGAAGCTGATCCGAGTCGATCGGGTTTCCTGCTTCCCCCCGCGACACGAAGCAGCGGTGAAAACACAAAATAACGGATCATCCTGGTCGTGTTTTCTGTTTTCCTGCACTCTGCATTTAATTAACACAGATTCAGGGCTGAAAGGACTCATTGAATTAATTCTGATGAATCAAATTAATCGTGATTAATTGGTTATTTAAGTAATCATCAACTAATTCAGTAGTCGATTAATCGTTAACCAGAGTAAACGGACCCAGAAGAAAATACCAAAACTGTCAGAGCAGTAATTAAGCCAAAACTGCACTAAACACATAGATGTTTTGTATTTAAGATGAAAACAGTTCTTTGTCTACTGAAGTAATCAACAAACTCAGTAATCGATTAATCGTTAACTGGAGTATATAGATAAAAAAAACAGCAACTTGCTGAAAGAACAAAACATTCAGAGAAGTAATTAAGCCTAAAACTGCACAAAATATGCATACGTTTAGCATTTAAGATGGAAAAAAAAACTCCTTTGTCTGCAATATTGCAGTAATCATCAACTAATTTAGTAATCGATTAATCGTTAAGTGTGTACAGAACCAAACAAATCAATTTTCTGAAAATAAAACAACACAATCAAGAGAAGTAATTAAGCCAAAACTGCACTAAAAATGTATAGATTTAACATTCAAGATGAAAACTTTCCTCCTAAAAAAACAAATTCTCTGTATTTATTTGCATCTGTGCCGGTTTTCCTCCCAACTCAAACCCCGTCCCCCTCCTGCTAAACCTGTCTCCATTAAAGGCTGTAATATCTACAATTGGATCTCATCCATCCAATATGAAACGTAACCCAATAACAGACAGATTCGGCCTAATGAATCCGGTTATATGGAGCAATCAAATCGAGGAGGATTCCCTTCAAACCCATCCGCCTGATACGCATCAAAATGGCTGCTTTTTAATGCTTTTACTGACAAATCTGGAGGAGGTGAGCAACACAGAGGAGCCGCCGCCTGACCTCTGGAAACTGATTTTCTGTCTCTGGATATTTGGGTTTTACTTTTCCAGATAAAATCTGGTAGAACCTGTGATGTTGTTGTTTAATGTGGCTGCCCATTTATTCGCATTCTCTGCTCCAGAATCGAGGACAATAAGAGGCGCAGGTGAAGCCTGGAGGAGTTTGATTCCAGTTATTTATATGCTCAGTAGCACAGATGGCTGTTAAATGAAACCATGCAGGAGGAATGCCTCACATCAGCTCCGAAGCACGGTGGGAGAGGAGTGATTACTGAAGAAATCTACAGGTACGGCAGGCCATTTAACATAAAATCAGCTTGGTCTGACTGTAAGTATATCCCAGATACCTAAAAATGAGCTTTAACTAGCCTGAATGATAATTTAAAGGTGACCTCTTATGCTTCCTTGATCAGGTCTGATATCTATACAAAACATGTATACAACTATACAGCGGTACATCTTTGATAAGCAAAAGTGAAGCCTCCTGCACAACCAACAAGAATGCAGTAGATGGTTCCTGGACGGTAAGTCAGCAGCAAAACACTTGTCTTTTCCAACAGCCATTGTACAGCGCATACAGCGGTAAAACCAGCTGACCAAACATGCTGGAGCTCAGGTTAGGTTGCCAGGTTAACGGGCGGAACTCTGCTGGGGTTGCTAGGTAACGGGTTGAGGGGCAGTGCCTGCTGATTTTCCGAACACCAAAAAAACTCAACTTATTGTCAAAAACTGTCTGGGTTTTTTTTTTTTTTTCTTTAAGCATTTTTGTTCTTTTTAGAAGCAGAAGAAACCGGAATGGAAGAACTAAAACCTGTAAAATGTTAATTTTGCAGAACATTTTATTTTATACATTATTAAAAATACATTAAAATGCAAAAAAAAGAATAAAATTCATTTTTAAACTAGAAAAAAAATATTTTTTTCCCAAAATGTGATAACAATCATTTAGTGAACATTTAATGATTTGTGGCAAAGCTTTAATCTGCAGCTAAAAATAAACTTCAAAACACCGAAGGATTGATCTGTTTACTTCTTGTATTGACCAATTATTAATTAAATAGCTAAAGGTGAGTAACGGGGGATTTATTTACAGATTTAGAACAAGTTGAAGCTAAAACTGCCACTTGAGTTCTGGGTAAAACAGATTTACAAACAAAAGTTTTTTATGTAAAATGTATATATTTTTGTACAGTTTTGTATTAATTACTGCTCTGAATATGTAAATTGTCTTTTTTTTTGGTCTGTTTACTCCAGTTAATAATTAATCAGTTACAAAATTAGTTGACGATTATTTCAATAAGTGATTAATCACGATTAATCGATTCAGCCCTGATTTACCTGCGTTAATATTAGGTGAAGTTTGACTTTTGACCCTTGAAACTCTGTTTGTTGTTCTTGAATCATTTTATTTGTGAAAAAGCTGAAGATTAAAAGCATTTTATAACTTAAGACGAGTCAATGTCAGCTATAAATGCACATGAGGATAAATTATGTATGTTTTATGAACTTAACCAGATTAATGTGTGCTGTAGGAAACATTGGAACAATAAAGTTGCATTAATTTATGAGAGAAAGAACTTTTAAGATGCCATAAAAGCTGCAGAGTGGATCCTTCCTTCCATGATGCGTTCAAATGCGGCTCGCCTCTCTGGTTTTTTTGCTTTGGTTGTTGTTCCCCCCCCAGTCCGCCCTGCCCCCCCGTCTCTTCCAGGAACCGGTCTGGATCAGGTTCCTGCAGATCAATGGAGATCTGGGTCCGCACCGTTTACGTTATCGTTGCCAGTATTAATGCTCTTTTAATCTGCTCGGGATTACAGCCATCGATCCACGTCATCTATCTGCTGCCTCACACACACACACACACACACACACTTCAGGGAAAACGCCGTGTGAACGGAGAGCAGGAAGAACGACAAACACGTGTTTCTGTTCAATATCGGTATCTGACCGTAAACGACTTCATCGATTCTGGAGATGAATCTGGATATTTACATGAAACATAAACCGAGACCAGAGAGAAAATACAACAAGGAATATTTCATGTTATCTGTAGGTTTTCTAACTAAATGATTAACTAAAAATACATGCAATATGTAAAAAATGACATTTAAAAACTAACTCTAAAGTCAAATACTTTAAATAAAATATCATAAATAAATAAAAAGTACGAAAATAAAAAAGGATTAAGTTTAGGAGACACAATAAATGAAAAATGTGATTCAGTAAAAAGTAATTTAGAATTAAAATATATAACCATTACAATAAATAAAAATTAAAGTAAATAAAAATGCAATATTTTGAAAATATTTAAAAATATTACAGGAATGAGTACTTAAAAATATAATTAATTTATAGGACAATTAATTAAAGCAATTAATAGAAAAAAAGCAAGTTTAGAAACAAAATAATAAAAACAAATAAATTTAGTAAAAAATTAAATAGTACGATTAAGTAAGAAGAGATTTAAAATTAAAATAAATAAAAATGAAAGTGCTTCAACATTTCATCCTGAGAGAGAAACTTGTATTAATATAATACAAACTAACCAGTAAATATAACATACATAAAAACAAAATGGAAAAAAAAATATCCTTGGGTATTTAAAATATTAACTGGATGAAATTATATATATATATATAAAAATAAATAACTATAAACAAAGAGTTTCTTGCTTTATTTCTGTCAAAGTGTGATAAAAATAATCCCAGCTGTGTTTTATCAAACTCGTTGTAAATTTGAACCGTTTGACTGCGATTCTGCTGCCGCCGCGACGTTCATCACTTCATCCCTGAGAACAATTATTTCATCTGCACTGTGACTCTGATCATAATGAGGGGGAAGCAAAACGGAGACGGACCGGCCAGAAAAACGAAGGTCAGGAGCAAAAAAACAACAACAGATAAATCAAACTGCTGTTGTAACAGGACACAGCTGGGAATATCTGGGAGTTTATTAAAGTAAAATTAACACAGCTAATTAAATCACTGAAATATGTGATGTTAAACATATTTTATTTTTTACTATATTTTTATGCCTTTTTTTGTCTTAATATTTAATTTTCTATCAACACACCATGTATTTAGTAGAGTTTGTGTTATTTTCCTACATCTGTCACTATTTCCTGTTTGTCTACAAAATTATTGGAGAAAACTGAAAAAAATAGATCAAAACATGAGGAATGTTGCCTCACTTTTAGTTGCAACAAAACGTACAATGTTAGTGAAATTAGCCAAAAATAAAATCTTCACATATTATATTGGGATTTTGCTGACAGGAGTGAAAAATCAGGCATGTTTGGAGCTCCATAGCTCAGTCGTACTTTTCAGTTCAAAGTGTGAACGTCTGTCAGAAAGTGGGACTTTACCCAGCAGGCCTGGTTCTTCGATCACTTCAACGGTTTTCACTCAGTGTCAGTTTAAATTTGATGGTTTTTAGATTTTCAGACAGAACGTTCACTCTGGATGTGATGACGTCACTCTAATTTCTGACGGTGAAACTATTTGATTTAAGCTGCTTTCATGGCCGCAGCTTCATCTCCACATGTACGTGTTACACATCAAAGCTGCTTTCAGCCTCTCTCTGCTGCAGGACGTACGGTTTTCTGCCAGACCCTCCCACAAACCAAATACTCTAATTCAGTCCCATTAAAGATCAACTCCAAATTTTTCTCCTAAAACTAAAACTTAAGAGCATCTTTGTCCTGTTAGAGCTCACAAAGAAAACGACGTAAAAATTAACCACCAGAATCTTCTCAGTCGCGGTTCAACAATATTTCTGATACAGTTTATAGTTTAAAGTGCTTAATGTGTTTATTTGTGTTTCTGTCTCATAAAACTGCTGATGTTTCCCGAAAAATTCTTAAATCGCCATAGCAACCAGTGGCTTAGAACTGTTCCCGAAAAATTCTTAAATCGCCATAGCAACCAGTGGCTTAGAACTGTCATGGTTAACCCTTTAGCTGCATTTTGAGGTGTCGTTTCAAATATGTCCCACTGACATTGAAACTATTTATTTCAGCTTATTTTATTCTTAATAAAATAAAATAAAAAAATTTCGGGGATAATTTCAGGTTCCGCTCCACAGAAAAATCTGCGACTAAACTGGGACCCAATTTGATTTAAAGTGTAGCCATCAGCTTCTACAGCTTAATTAAATTAAACACTATTTAATGTCGTTTGGGATCTTTACAGTATTTTTTGAATCAAACAGAAAACTCTGAATAGGCCACTTTGAGTGAAACGTTTACGTACAAAGGATTAGTTTTTTTATATTCAGTTGAATATACATAATTTATTACTACACTGTTTCTTTCAGCAATTGGCTTTTTTCTTGCGTTTGTATCCTCAAGTTAACAAATGTATTAGCTGACAATTATTTCAGTAATCAGTTAATCACAATTAATCCGATTAATCGTTTCATCCCAAATACGAATGTTTGTCTGAAGAAACCTGAGCAGCAGCCGACAGTAACGATGCAGAGGGAAATATCTGAACATGAAAACAGATCCAGCAGATTCACATTTGGTCTGGAAAACATTTAAAGCAGCCGAGCGGACTGGCCGTGTGTTTCCGTCTGTTGGAGTCCAGGTGTCACGTTTGATTTGACCGCCCTAATAAAGCTGCGACAGAACCATTTTCTCATCTCAGCTCGCCACCACCTCCACCTCCACCAGCACCGCCGCCGCCGCCGCCGCTGCTGCTGCTGCTGCGCCCTAATTGATGTGGACAGTCAGAGGGGAAAATCACTGCCCCGCCGCTCCCACTGGCTGTGAGGAGCTACGAAACATTTCAAACTGTTTATCACAGACATTTAAACACAGTCTGAGCCTGAAAGAGGTGACCTTTAACCTGATATCTGCACCTGATGGACAAGAAGATTCCTAACAACACAATGATCTCGTGACTCTTTGCTGTTTAAATGCATTTTTCACTTGTATTTAAATGAAATAATTTGCCAGTTTTCCTCCAAAATACATTTTAATACAAAATTAATGTTCTACGATTAATCTGAGCGTATCAGAGACGCTTCCCAGTAAACGAAGCTGCAGCAATGCATTAGTAGGTACATCCAGTTGTTATGTTTTTGATCCTAAGGTGTAAAAATGAAACGTTTTCCCTCTGAGAAGTGAGACTAACGCCATGAACCCGTCACTGTCCAGCAGGAAGTTGGACTTTTACCCGACTGAGCCGCCATTTTCACCCATCACAGTTTTTATTTTTTATTCCAGTTTTACCACAGAATGTTCTGCTTAATGACGTCAGAAACTTTCTGAACCAAACTGCTTCCACGCCCACCGGCTTCACCTC
This sequence comes from Girardinus metallicus, assembly GCA_903067095.1. Taxonomy (NCBI): domain Eukaryota; kingdom Metazoa; phylum Chordata; class Actinopteri; order Cyprinodontiformes; family Poeciliidae; genus Girardinus; species Girardinus metallicus. Next base: position 42,573 of record CAEGAE010048065.1, read on the forward strand.
CACATGTACAGTCGACACATCGAAACGCAGATATTTCTGTCTACTTTCCCCCAGTGCTTCTCCCACCGCTGTGGGATTTACAGTTTCCTGTCAGATTCCCCCAACGTGCCAAAAAAACACGTCCAAGCTCCTATTTACTCCTGTTGTATCCCAGCTCTGAGTTTCCTTCATATCAGGGGTTGGAGCGTTTCTTTAACCTCTCATCGGACTCGTCAAACCGATCCGGCGTGAACACCAGGAGCTTCTGCCTCTTACGGCTCCACGTGTTTTTCAGCACAGCTCATCGTTTGTCCACGGCGCCTGTTTGATTGAGACTTAAATTCTTGTTTTTCTGGCTGGCAAAAGAAGCTGGTCAGAAAAGGCGGGAATCACCATGGCAACCGAGCGACAACCGAGCCGCTGGTTCTTATATTATGCAGCAGATTTTAATTTCTCATGTTAATCTGTTATCCTAGCAAAGTTAACAAGAGGAAAAACAAGTTTAATTGAATGAATAAAAACAGATCAAATTGTCTTAAGTAAAATATTTAGAATGATAAAGTGAAATGATCTGAATGTGAGCGAAAAATGGTTGTGATTAATGAAATGTACATCTTCCTTTTCTCCACTTCTGAGTGTTGAGCCAATCAGAGCCAGTTATGATAAATGGCAGCGATTGGCTGGAAAACAGCTCCATAAAAAAAACAGGTCTGAAGATCCTAGAAAGGATCCACAGGCCGGGATGATCTGGAGGCTCCAACAATGCTTCCTATTTTTATTTTTTAGTTTTATAAAAGCAAATGTCACAAACACTGAACTTTATGTAAAACTCATAAACCGACATGTGAGCTGTATTATTATTTTGAGATTGCTGAGTATAAACAATAGCCAAATATTGGAAATTATGATGCATTTAGCATGATGCTACCGAGCAGCGGATCCGTTCACGCCCACTGATGGATCGGGCACCAAACCTGCTCCGCCCCGGGCCCAAAACCTGCTACCTCCAGCCCTGCTGGCTCATCAAAGGGTTTAGAACATTTGCAACCAATTTATTGACATGAACAATAAACTGATAAACCAAATCAGACCTGCTCAAAACATCAAGTCAACAAAACCAATGTGTGTAAAATCATAACCAGCGTTTACTGTTTTCAACGTCAACAGCTGATATTTTTATCCAACCAACGTCAGAAAAAACACAACATTTTGCTTTATCAGGATGTCGTTCAACGCTGCAATAAATCGTCTTAAAACTGAACAAAAGTGAAGAGCAGCAAAACCAAACGAGGCTCTGATTTCAGCCGCGTGGTTCTGACTCGGCTGGCGTCACTTCGGGATGTTTATCCGACTCATCAGTGGGAATAAAGTTGGACCCAAACTTCGTCACGTCTCGCTTTTCAGCCTCCGGCGCTGCTATCGACAGGCTGAGGCAGAGATAACTGTATCTGTCAAATCTTCTCACACGGACACAAACAAACATCACGAGTCTCCTGAAATCCACTATGGCGGATCGATGGCGCATATGCAGGAGGTCAGGAGAGAAGCCCTGAAGATGGAGGCCGGCTGCAGCCTCTCCTGGTACCTGCTGCTAATCTGCTTCATAAAGCGGGTCCGGCCTCATTAATAATGCACCGGCTCTGCTGCTACAAGATGCATAAAATGGAAAATATCTCGGTTCCGTCTTTCGGATTTGCTGCACAATTTCACCCTAAGTGGTTCCTTCAACCTCCTCCTGGTCTGCATGTTTACGTCTGCAGAGACGCTTCCTGCTGGACGCTCCACAAAAACATCCATGATGTGACCAGCGAACACGCAGGCGTGTCATCGCATGATAGACGCTCAACAACGTCCATTTATTGATTTATTGTTCTTCTTTTTACCAAAACTGGGTAATAAAAGTCTTCAGTCTGGTGCTTCAGTCTCAACTGAACCTTTTCTGAAGGATCATTTTGTCATAATTTGGTTTTTGATCATTTATTTAGTATATTTAACGGTTTTCCAGCTCCAGTGTTTAATGTTTTCTTAGAATTTAAAGATCTTTGAGAACATGATTTTGCATATTGCAATAATATTAGTTGAAAACAACAATATTATCATTTACCACAATAATTACTGGGACATTTTATTGTTCAGAAAAAGATTATTGTGACAAGCCAACTCACATATGAGAATTGATGGGATTAGAAATGCAAAGTTTTCCAAATCTGGCAGTTTGATTCTGATTTTCAGTCACGATTTGATTTAATTCTGCCTGTTTTTTTCCTTCAATAAAAAAAGACACATATAAATATATAAATTAGTAGTGGGACTTAATAAAAAATGTTTAATTATTTTAATTGCAGAGTCTGTAATTAATGGCCCAAATAAGCAACATTTTCATTAAAAAAACCCCTAATAAATAGACATATAAGCTCAAAAATCATTCTTGGAGATTCTTGAGAGATGTAGACTGATTAGCATTAGCATCTGTGCTGCTGCTACAATGAGATGCTATTTTAGGCTTGATTAGCTTTGCTGCTAAGCTAACTCCATGAACACAACAATAGTCTATTCCAGCAATTATGAACCAGAAATGAACTCCCACTGGATTAAAAGACTGACGTTTTGTATAAAAAGAAATGCGATGAACTTACATGTAGCAAAATAATCAAGATGAACGTCTTAAAGGCTCAGCTCTGCTTTTCACTCTGGACTTACAGGCTTCAAAATGAGCAGATCACTAATCTTAAAGCATTAGTGATCAAAAGTTATCAAAAGCTTTTAGCTGCATCAGTCCAGGTGGGCGTGGCCTATCGCCACAGCAGAAACAAACATGCTGTGTCACCACAGAACACATTAGTGACATCACTGTAGCTCCACCCACTTAGAACAGGAAGTGACATGTTTTGATGGGGGACGTCCTCCTTCTACTGTCTCTGGTAACATTTTACTGTGCCTCTTTCTGACACCTTATGAGGTCAAAGTTTATTAAAAATTCACTCCTTTTTTTTGGGAAATTAATATTTTAATGCTGTAATTTGCCAGTGGAACCATCATCTTTTCATCAATATTAAAGAATTGCCTTAAAGCAACCTTCCTTATCTTGCTGAAAAGTTATTTGTAAGTTAGTTTTGTGTTATTTGAAGTGTATTGAGATTCTTACACAATAAGACAGAACAAAAATACTTGGAAAAATTTGGTATTTTTGCAGTGAATTTACTGTTGTAAATCCAAGATGAGCAATTTTATGACCAGTGGAAAAGCAGCTAATATGTTAGGAAGAGTCAAAGTCAGGACGCTGTACTGTCAGACATGGTGGCGGCAGCATCATGCTTTGGGACTGTTTGGTTCCATTGTATTGGAAAATACACATAGAGTAGAGCAGAAACGTAGGAATATCTCTAAATCTTTCAGTATCACCTCAGATTACAACAATGATTCATCCAGGATTTATGGATCAGAACCAAAAACCAACCGATCCTAACAAACTCAGAGTCCATTTCCAGATTTTACCAAAGCGATTTGGTGGAGAAACAAGTTTTATCTTGATGATTAAATTCAGGTTTTCTGTGATTTTCTCTGGTCTTCAAAGGCAAACCGTCCAAACAATGGACTCCTCCTTTCCTTTGCGCCCGTTTCCCTCCCTCCATCTTGCCTGGTTAACCCGGCTGCGAGGTGAAGAAGAAGTGAAGTGAGCAGACCGAGGCGGGTCACGCTGAGATTCCCATCAATAATTCATCGGGCCGCTGCTGCCTCTGCTCTTGTGTTCAATTCCCCTGACGACCACATAATACCTCCTCCCCCCTCGCCAAAGGAGAGCGAAGGGGAGAGCGAAGGGGAGAGCGAAGGGGAGAGCGAAGGGGAGAGCGAAGAGGTCCGAGGGAGGAGAAAATGGAGAAAGAAGAGGCTTGGAAATGAGATGGAAGCAGGAGAAGATGCTAAAACTGTCTTAGGTTGTTGTTTTTACCTGCTAGCTACATGCTATGCTAGCTAAATTAAAATTAGCTTTGAAATCCACAAATACTTTTAGGTCCAAAACATCCAGGATTTATGGTTCTGTTTGCCAGAAGTAATATCTACTTTCCTGTTTGGTTTATTCTGTCCAGTCCGAACATCAAGCTAACGGCTGATGAGACTCGGATGAAAACTGACCTGCTTCGTCAAAACGAGGCGGTAAATCTGGAGACGCCGTCATTAAAGCAGATAAATACTTTCTGCAATGTTTCCTGTGATTTTTGATGCAGTTTGACTCATTTAACTCTGAACAATAACTGTAATAAATCTCATATAAACTTATATGTTATCATTTAGTGCATATAACATCACGGGTTTTGAATTGTTAGCATTACTATTTGTCAACTTCAGAAAACATCAAGACAACATAAAGCAACTGATTTTCTGTCATTGACACAAACATGAATTTATATCCATAACTTTAAGGGGTTAAAGTTCATCAAACTCATCACTTTTCCTCACTTTCTTCTCCTTCTACTCTCCAGTTTGTCTGATTTTCTCTCCTCTGAAGCTCCACCTGATCCGCCGCTCAGTTTTAACGAGATAACGAACTAAACCTTCTTCCTCTTCTCCTGTTTTTGCTTTTCAGCTGGAAACGAATCAAATATCTGATCATATTTTTATTTTTCTGAGTTCAAAATGAATCAAATGATAATAAGATGTTTATTTTTCATGGTTTTGCAGCAGCACTGAGACGACAACAACGTCTACGACACGATGCACCAAATAAAAACCAAAGGAAATCCTCTTAAAAATCTCAGATTAGCAAATAATCCATTGACTTTGCTGCATGATTTGTTTTTCTGTGGATAAATAAAATAGTAATGAAGCTGGATTTTTTAAAAATAACAAATTACGGAGAGAAAAATCCAATCCAATCAGGTTTCCGGTTCCCTGATGCTGCTGGTGTCTGGGGAACATTTGCTTCATCTATTCTCTCAGATTCACTGCCCTGACCTTTGACCTCGGCTCTATTGGGTGCTTGTAGCTTTGCTGATCTAAGAATCGCTCCCTTTGTTCTTACAGTAAAGACACCTGAGAGGCTGAAGGGGCTTCATTTGATATTTTTACAGGAATGAAACAAAAAAAACCAAGTTTTCATTTTTAAAATGTTGAAAATGGCAGAAAAATGCTGATGACGCACTTTTTACATGAAACGACATTATTTCAAAACAGCCATAAATACACGAACAAATTCCATCTGTGATAGTAAATATTACTGAAGTGTTAAACTTTAACGTTCATGTTAAATAAAAGGTTTCAGGCGGTTGATTTCGGCTGGACAGTTCTGAACCTTTTAGGTTTTATTTTACCTGCATTAGATCATCATATTCAGCTTTAAATGTTCTGTAATTATGGAACTGAAACGTCTTAATTGACGTGTTTATTAGCGAAGGAGATTCAAATGGTTTTGAATGTCAGAAAGTCATTTCAGAAAAACGTATTTTGTGTTTTCTGCTGTGCAACATGACGGCTGTTTGTCTGCTGGCTGAATGTTTCTGGACGTTTCCTGTGTTATTAAAGCAGAGCCACGTTTCTGCCCGGTTAGCCAAACGGTTCGTGACGCTGGTTTGTGTCGGCTGAAGAGTTTCTGCTGGTTCAACTGTTTGTTTTTAAAACGCTTCGAGTTTTAATTGTTACTATTAGAGTTTTAAATATTCCATTGTTCGTTATTAGCCAAACACAGATTAGCATTTGAAACGGTAAAATCGTTTGGATGTTTTCACCTTAAAGGTTTGGAACGATTCACTCGTTGCTTTGGCTGCCATGTTGGCTAATGTTGACTTTTACCTAAGAAGTTTTTGATCTGTTTAAGTTCAGTTGTTCGTTTTATTGGTCAAGTTTAACTAAATGTATCCGGATGCTTGACCTTGTGACCTCTGCAGCTCCAGATGCTCCGTTTGTATTGGTGGCAAAACAATTTAGACCTTTAGAGGTTTAATTCTTCATGTTACCTGAAAAGTTTTAGCTCAAGAAAAACTTTGGATCAAACTCTGTTAGGATTAAGTTGGAGGTCAAAGAGCAAAATGCTGGGAAAGTTATTAAAACACCGAGAAATGCTGGATGTTTAATCTCAGCCTGTAAAGAGAATCGGTTCTGAGTGGGATGAGCAGAACAGAACCGCCGCGATCGGCTCCACCGCGCAGACGGCGCCGCCTCCCTCTTCCTCCCGTTCGCTCGTGTCATTTCCTGTGAACCTGCCTGATGAAGCCGCTGTCTGGAAACCAAAGAGCCGCCTTAATGAAGTCACCGTCAGATCCTGCAGAGATAATCTGATCCGGGTCGTCGGCCCACTTATCAGAACCTTCTGGTGCTTCTGCACAGGAGCAGCTGCAGGAACGAACCACCAGTTCCTGTCGTTTAACGTTTGACAAGTCCAACAAACTTTAAATGTAATTAGGCCTCATTATTCAGGGAAAACTTTGACTTTACTCCTGTTTTACATGTAAAATTAATGATTTAAACAGAAAAATTTCTGTTTCTACAGAGAATCTGAGGCAAACCTGCAGGTGAATAGTTGAAAATATTCCAAGTTAAAAGAGAAAAATTACATTTTCCTAACGAATCATAAAATCTTTATTACAAATTTTCTGTAATTTACAACTTTTAATCTTTTTTGCACATATTGTTGCACAGTCAAAAAAATATGAGGCTAATTTTACCGATTTAATTCGTGACATATTTTACTTTAAAGAATAATTTATAAATGAAACATTTTAAATCACATATATTTATATTCTAAATATAAAAAATAAATATAATATTTGTTTTGTAATTTAGGCCTATTTTTGTTATTTTCGTCCTTCGTTGGAGCTAAAAAAAATCTCAACTTTTCAGATTCTTTCCTCCTCAGAACCGGATTGTTTGTCGAATGAGGAAAATAACGAGTTGAGCTCAACAGTCGGAGGGAATATTGACACGATAAAAAGCTGCTGAGGCCGCAGAGATAAAGTCTGTGATCTGCTGGAGACGTTGCCAAACATCCCAAAGTTCACATTGAGAAACGGCCCAAAAAACACAAAAACAGGTTGCAACACGAATCCAGAGTGTTAGAATCAGACGCTGAAACCGACGAAACGCGAGAAAGAAACGAAAAGTGGAGCAGAAACGTTTTTACCAGCTGAATTGATGTATTTTTAAAGAAGTTTAAATAATCTGCAGGAATATAAAGAGTTTGTTCATGATAAACAGATTCTGATAAAACATTTTAAAAAAGAATAACTTCAGTTAATTTTTAGATGTAATTATTGCAGAATAAACTGGCAAAATTTACTTATTTTTTTACATGACAGCAAAATAATTTCACCCCTGAAGAAAAGATGCTAAAAACAGTTTGGAAATAAATAAATGAGCTGATTTGGCTCCAAAGCTACAAGTAACCAAATAACATGCAGTTATTATTTTGAACAATGTGGAACATTTTAGGCTAAAATATGATAAACGAGACGCCAACGAGAGTGTTTTTATAATAATAATAATAATAATAATAATAATAATAATAATAATAATAATAATAATAATAATAATAATAATAATAATAAT
>CAEGAE010048074.1:0-15691 GCA_903067095.1 Girardinus metallicus
TTCGAGGCAGGTAAATTTTCCTCGAGGAATTTTAATAATCGAGGTACTCGAATCAATCGAGGAATCGTTTCAGCCCTAATGTACACTTATAACAAGTTCTTAAAAATAAAATTTTGTGAGGATTTTACTTCATTGAAAACAGATTTTTAGATTTCCAAATAATGTGGCTGAAAAGCTTGCCAAATTTCATTCTAAGGAATGAAATATTGCATGTTATCTTATTATAAGATGTGAATGTACCATAAATGTCTTTGCATTTTATAAAAGACTCTTTATGACCTTAATTTTTCTCTTCATGCTCTCCCAGAAATGCAGATATCTCTTTTGTTAATACTATTGCTTTACTGTTTACTTTTATTTCTGCAATGTGTCTATCCTATGTAAAATAAATAATTTCCCTGTTTTCTTCCTAATCTGTGATATAGTGCCTATCAGTGGATGGCAGCCCCTGCAGAGAAGAGAAGCCTTGCTTTGTATAGCGTAGCTCCTGAGAGTATCCTCAGGATCTGCAGGTGAAAGCGTTGTTGTCTTTTCATCGCTGCTCCTGCATCCGATTATCTCCTCCTTATCTCCATTCCCCTGCTGTGATGCCTTGCTCTGCCTCCTCTCAGTGAATCTTCATCATTAACCAAACCTTTCCACCTCATCTCTCTCTCTCTCTTTGCGCTCCACTCTCCCCCTCTTCTTCTCCCTCCTCTCTTACATACAGCCTGGCTAAAACCCAATCAGTCAAAGCCCCTACAGAGCTGCGCTTGGCAAGCCAGGGCGCAGGAAAGAACGGCCATTCATCAAGAAAATAACGAAATTAAAATTACACTTCTCTATTTAATTTGGCCATTTATTTTTCCTGGGGGGTCAGTTGTTTGAGGATGGGCGGGCGGACAGTGAGAGAGGGGAGAAAGGACAGAGATGAGCTGCTGTCTGGAGGCTCTTTCTCAAAACAGAGTAATTAGAATTTGTAGCATCAACTCTGGCACTATTTCTCTCGTTTTTTTTTCCCCCTCCCCAGCGGAAGGCACAAACTCATCCCATTTGGTATACAGTCCAAATGCCGGGCTCTTGAATAATAGATACCCAAGAAATGCTGGACTGCTATGAGAAGTCATTATCCACCAACATCCACCAGCAGGCATGATGACGACAATCTATGCCTCTGTACCGACTTTATACTTTAAGCTGGCGGGCAATGAAGCGTCAGGCTCTGTGATTTAGGAATGGTGAGTAGAGAATATTGCTTGTATGCAAACGAGAGCTGATTCAGCGCTCCTGATTTCTAATCAACTCTGGTGTCATTTATAACCACAGCCGACTCTCAGCTCAGACAGCTCAGTTATACACCCTGCACACACTCTACACACAGACACAGGCTCTTAAACACACACCAAGCCTGGCTGTCTGTGCAGAGCTCTGGGTAAGAAAATAGACTATATCTCTATTGTAGAGGAAAGAAAATCTTTAGTCTAAGTTCATTGGCGTGTATAAATAATGTCAATATTTCTTTTGTGCGTGATGAAATATCTATTTTTCCATTTTTGTAAAGTATTCCAGTTGAGCTAATGATTCTATTCAGCAAAGAATTTGAAGAAATTGGGTTTGACAGTTCAGGAATTACAACAAACTAAAGCAAATTTTACATGATTGATCTCGATAATTATCCTGCTTTACAACATAACAGACGCGAGTCTTTTGTCCTGTTCCAGTGAAAACACAATAAGGCAGACATCAATTCTCTAGGACCTTTCAACCCCGGGCCCGCTCACCTCGTATTCCTGGGAGAGTTTGAGGTTGTCATTAGCTTTGAGAAGTTCGGTGTGCTCAGCCAGCTCCGAGATAGGGATCGGAGGATGATTCATCATACCTGTTCGCCAAGGAAATTGACAGGAATTCCATGTGGGAGAGGAAAAGGAAAAAGGTTTATTAGTATAGCAAAGGGGCCAAAGGTTCAAAAGCTTGAAATTACATGTTTTAACAGGTGAGGATTTATTGGTTGTGCAACAATGAGGGCTAGGTTTTAGTGATGGGGAAGCTTGAGACAAACACACAGTGAACACACTAATAAACAAAAAAATAAATAGTGGTGAAAGAGTTACCAGGCCAGAGCTCAAAGATAGATGTTTTTCATTCTGGGTTGAACCGTTTTCTCTTTTTTTTTTTTGGATTTAAAGGATCTAGCAACATTAGCCTATAAAGCAAATGTAATTTTTTTTTTTCATTATTCAAATTGTTGCTGGAAAAACGAGCACAATGGCCTCAACAATCAAAGGCATTGTCAATTTAAATTGACTTCAATCCCACAAGAATAAAAGTGCAACATATTTTTGGAAAAATCAAAAGACAACTTAAGTCATTTTTTATTTTCTCAATAAATCTTCAGAAATCATTTGTACTGCAAAGTAAGGATAAAAAAAACAAGTTTCATTATAGCTGCTTCAAACAAGGAAACTGCATAACTTAAAAGACTAACGATGTTTTTTTTTCTTCAAAATCCACCAAAAATATTTGGAGTAAGATAAAAGACTATAATAATGGGGCCCTTTGTGCACTTCCCTCTATCTCTGCACTGTCACTTCTTTCAGAAGTTCACTAGTGTTCTTCACTTATTATATGTTGCTATATACTAAGTTAAAGGTTGTTTTGGATAAATCAACCTTTATGTGGGAGATGTTTAAATAGAGCAAAAGATTTTTAAAATCAAAATAAACCTGTTCTGCATTTATTTCCAGATCATAAATCTTGTCAATTTCACTGTCATGTCTTTGTGCAAAGAGAATAAAATAAGTCCAAATTTAAATTTAGTTTACTGAAGGCATTCAAAAATTTCAATGCGGTTTTATAGATTTATTTCTGGGTGTTTCATGCTTAAAAATTGGTTTTCGATTAGACATAAACTTTTGGACGCATTGAAAGTAAACTGGGGAAAAAAAAAATCCATCAAAGTAAAATTTGAAATAAATGTGGACTATTTCGATTACTTTTTGAAAAATCCACTGCCTATTTTCCCCTCAACTTCTGTATTTGGTTTGTTATTTTGTGTATTGGAAAAAGAGGTTGTATAGAAGTAAATAAAAACAAAATCATGTATTTTCCTATGTTTTATTCTTTGATTTCTCATAGCAAACAGAAATTTCACAAATGTAAAATCTAATACTGCAATTCCTTACATCTAAAAAAATCTTCTAATAAATAATCCTTTCAAATCTGATTTTACCTACCATACCATCTGTCATTAATTCAAAATGCCACTGACTTGCTTTTCCATTCATTGTCTGAATGGAAAACTACAAAAATTGAACTCAAGCCCAGACCTGGAGGATTGGGGGGTTATGGTGGAGGAGGTGAACGGGGGACCAGAGAGTTTATAAGTAGGAGTGAAGCTGAGTGACACAGTGAGCTGCTCCATTGTAGTCTGCAGTAGAATTAGAAAAAAAAAGAAAAGAAAAAAAGTGTCTTCGTTCATCTGCTAGTTCTCTCAAACTTGGTGTCAAGTGCCAAGATAAATATCCCGACCTGTAAGTAGAACATTCTAAGTTACATTTTCCGTCTGCACTTTCTATGAATCCTAACATACATTCTCCTCAGTACAACCCTTTCACTTGCATAAAGAAATTCTGATTTTTGTTATTTTTCAATTTGCTTTTCTTTTTTAAAATATTGCTCAGCAGTCCTCAGCACAGTCATGTAATGAAACACTGAATTACCATGGATTGTAACAGTGTCATTGTATGTGGTCTGGCAAGACTTACATTAGTTAGCACTTTTGTATTTCTAATAAGAGGCCTCTTAGTCTGCTGAGCATTGAGGTCAAAAGCCAACATCATCTTGAAATCTCCATACAGAAAAGTTAGTCAGGGTTAATTGGGCATGTAAATTGGAATAATCACATTAAGCACCCTTAATTTTCCCTTTCAAACAGTTCCCCAATGTCACAAGGGTCACTCATGTTTTGGTTGCTTTTGTTGTACTTAAGAGGGGGCTCGACGCTCTTCACTGACAGTTTTCATTAGTAACGGTACTTTCATTTACATTGAGAGAACAATGAGGCACTAAATTACATGAGGATTACTATGCATATGCAAGACAAATGGAGATGACACTCAAATGAATGTAGTCGCATCCTACAAAAATTAATAGTATTCTACAAAAGAACCAGAACACACACACACACACAGAGAGAGTGAGTAACTGTTTGTATTGAATATTTCTGTGACTCATTGGGAATTTCTGTTTTGTTGCAATATCCTGATCACAAAAAAGGTGGGACAAGGAAACAAAAACTTTTCAAAGTTTTACTCAATTTTTTTGACACAAGCAGATTAAACATACTTGTGAAGGGCTGAGAACGCATTTTATGCCCAAGCAAATTGAAATATGCATCAGGACTATGTGCAAAAAAACTGCTAATTAAATTTTCTGCATTTTAGTTAGCTTCAAATTTAGTGACAGAAGGTAAACTACAAGAGAAATAAGTAAATGGAAATGCAAATGAGGAATCCCTACTTCTCCATGAGAAGTGAGAGATCAAAGAATGTTGGTGTTGAAGTCATGCATGTGCAGTTCTGTTTACAGAAGTTCCAGATATAATTAAAGTTCACTTTTACTCTGTTTTCTGCTCAAATTAAAGTTACTCGATTGCTTAGAGACATACATCGTGTTTACTACACACTGTTCATGGGTTTTGTCTTGTTCTAGAGAGAAATGGTTTTAGCCGTTCTATACACAATGTAGAATAGTTAAATTAAGTTTATCTTCTAAATATCAAATGAAATGCACATAAAAAACAGCCAGGGGTCAGAATCATACAACAATATTCTTTTGCTCAGCTCTGATTATTGATTGAGATGTCAAATCTTTGTAGTTCTTTCATAGTCATTAAGTGTATCAAAACCCACCATTTTCTCTAAACACACCTACTAACGTCATGATTTGACGTTTTGATACTCTGTTGTGAGTTCAGTAGGAATCTGAGAAGGGTAGGAAACACGAATAAAGAGGGCTTCTCTGTTAACCCTTTTTATTAATTTTCTCTGTCAAAGAACCTGCAGCACATTTTTCTTTTATGAGTTATACTCCTTAGGAACAAAGAAAAAAAAGTTAGAATCTAGATTATCAAAAGTAAAGGAAATCAGCATTAGCTAGAAAAATGCTGATTAATCTTTCATTTTCCTAGGTAAATTGTTATTATAGCACCTACCCAAAGTGACCAAAAGTCACCTTACTCATTTAATTCAAACTTGATTGTACAAAGTATTATAGTAGACAAACTCGACAATGACAAAAATATTATTTTCCCACCCTAGATGTTAAGCACATATCCCTCACTCTAACAAATAATGACAAGCTCGTCTATCCTGGCCCAGAGTAGTACATTTTATTTTCACTGCAATGTAAATGTGATCAGTGAACACAGAAAGAAAACAAGCTAGGTCCCAATTACATGTTTCCAATATACAGATTTGCAGCCAATGTGCCTGAGAAATGAAATGATTCTTTTAGATAAGCCGAGCCAAAAGCCTATTTATGATGTAGCATATTTCCATATAAAAAGGAAAGAAGTCTGCGGGTAAGCAACAAAAATAAAATAAAGGGAGAAAGTGAGGGGAAACTCTTTCCCTCGGATGATTCTTTTTCAGCGAGAGGGGGGTGATCAAATGTCGAGCCATTGTTTTGCACTGCTTTAATTAATTCTGCTCGTTATCTCATAGTGCAGAAAAGACCCCGTTTTGGTGGGGAATAGAAACGGAGCAGTGCTGGTGAAGGAGGACGAGGGAGAACAACAAGGAGTTGTGAAAGACAAAGAGGAAATACACAGATTGTGCTCCCGTTACAAAAAAACATCTTTAAAGCATCTATACATAAGCAGAAGTGACTGCACTGGTTATTTATGCATGGTGGATTAATGCACAGCCAACAGCCCTTCAGGATGACATGACGGGCATCCAATTAAAATAATAATAATAATAAAAATCACAGTGTACTAATAGAAAGCAACATAATAATTGACTCAAATTTGGTGAATCGTGGGAAGAAAATGTGATTTGTAAATTTGTAAGCTGAGACAAGCAAAGCTAGAAAAACAACACATAAGAAAAGATAAAAATAAATATTTAAAATAATCTGGTAAAGATATTCTAAAATCATGAAGACTAACTTTCATAGTCAAAATCTGCTTCACTCTGAGGACTGCTTAGACCAGAATCTGTAAAGAACAATAAACATAGGAGACAGTGGGTTCAACGACCTGTATTGCAACAGTAAAGGCAAAATAAACATGTAAAGTGATAAAATGCCACGAACTAAAGCACAAAGGCGATGTAGCAGGTTTTGTTATTAGAACCAACAGTTTACACTTGAAGAACAGACATTTAACCAGATATAAAAAAATAAGGTAAAACTTTGTAGAGCTGACCAGGCTTTTACTATCACCAGTGTACACAGTGCCCTAATAAAAGCATTGGCAAAACCTATCCATCCACATGCTGCAATGTATTTAATGGACCCTTTTCACTGACTCAACATCTCTTCCTGAGAACGTACAATATCACATCTTCCTTTACTGTCGAAACCTACTTCAGAATTTCAGGGCTAACTTGGAACCGACATCCAGTGAACATACAGTAGTGTTTATATCCTCTGTTATTTAATGAACACATGGGAAGCACTCTGGGCGTTGTTACTTGAGATCATTATAAATACCCAGAACTGTTTAAATGTGTCAAGGGAGAGTAAGTGGCACGTAAAGGGGGCTGAAAACTTATGCACACTGCACTGCTCAGATTTTCAATTGTAAAACAATTTAAAAACCATGTGCTGGTCTGTCATATAAAATCTCAATAAAACACATTGCGGTTTGTGGTTTTCAATTGACAACATTAGAAGATTAAGGGGTATGAATACTTTTGCAAAGTACTATACCAGCACCACAATCCTCTTCAATAGAGAGACTAGTTTTTTTCACAAGTGTCAGCCTCTGCAACTAAAAGGGAGAGACCCCACATTAACAGTTAGAGATTAGTAATAAGAAAATTGATCTGCTACCTCAAAGCTTTCAGATGGATCCTTTGAGAAAACAGAGGAAGTGACAGGAAAGTTGGAGGAACAAGACCATGTTTTATGGTAAAAACTAACTTTGAATGGCTTCTTTGTCTCTAGCTTCTCACTGAGACCCTGGAAGTAAAAGGTGTGGAAAAGGATCTGCATTCCTGGTTGACAGCTGTGGAGCCACAGATGATTGAAGTCAGAGCTCCGAGGGAATCTTATCTCCTGTAGAAGCAAGGTCCTCCGAGGTCAAATCTGACCAAGGCTATACTAGGACTGAATAATATCTATCCAAATAGTCAGAGAAAATGACTATTTTAACCTAAACATACAATTAAAAAAAAAAAGTAATTTAGTGGGATGTGTCAAATTTGTCTGTGAATAAATTAAACTGCTGGCAGACAAGTTCTGGCTACCATAAAATTGAATTGTTCTGTATGATTCGGCGCAACAAAGGTTTTGCTCGTCACACATTGATATAAACTGGCATAACAGTAACAGTGCCAAGCTTTAGCTGAGTTTACCTTGTTTAGACATCGTAGTGCGAACACATCACGCTAGCGGCGTCAAGCGACAGCAAAGGGCTGAAGACACTGAACATCCCTCTCTTCCTAATTGATTTGTGACAATGACTAATTAAGCCTTACGGGTGGTACTCTGATCCCCTGTCTCTGAACGTCATTCATCACAGCAGGGAGGAGGTGCAGGCATGTCTGATTCTGTTTATGTGGGAGTGCGTAGCATGTCTGTGATTTGACAGCGCTGTGAGGAGGAGGGCACACTTGTTAAAGTCACTACCGTAATCGAGAGAAACATGTAGGTTGCTGATACCTACAAGTGTACTGTCTGGTGTTGGTGTGGTTTTCAATGTATGCAATGCCTTTTTCTGCAAGGAAATATTTGATTTGTATGTGCCGACATAATAAAGTGGGTTTTTCGTCTTCCAGCCAGAATCATGGGGGTGTCAAGTGTTGCACAAGATGCTAAAGTTTTGGGTAAAGTTGAAGAAAAGCAGATATGCAGGCAAAATGAAGAGAAAATAACAGAGGTGACAAAAGGTAAATTCAGTTTAGCTGTTCTGTAGAGGGTTTTTTATTTATAAAGGGGAAGATATTTCATAAAGATATATATAAAATAGGTTTGCATATTTGAATAGGGGTGTTTAATAATGCTGTTGATTAAATTAAAATTTTTTAATCAATTTAAAAAAAAATATTTACTGACAGGAGACAAATGAAGAAAAGCATTTTTAATTTTTCTGTAGTACCTGGCTGATCCAGAACCTGCATAATACGTATTTTAATTAGTCAAGGTTAAATATGTATTTGCCTGCAAGAGTCAGCTCATTTCTGTGTCAGTCTTTCAAACGAGCCCCATAGCCAAAAAGTTGTGAAAATGCTCTGGCAGCTCCTGGAGGCTGACGCTAAAACTAAATGAGTGTTTTTAAAAGCTACTGCAAAGCAGAAGCTGAGTGTCAAAGAACAGAAGGCAGCTGCAGCCACAAGCAGCAAGGCAGAATTTATGTGCTTTTAAAAACATTAATAAACATACGCAACAAAGTGTATCAAAGATTTTCTACTGTAAGCAAATTCTAGCTTCTCTCCACTCATTTAATTGGATGTAAAGACTTCAGGGGACACTAAATCTAGCTGCCATTTTTCACTACACCATCTAGTGCAAAATCGTCTTAAAACGCAGCGCTATGCAGAAACGATCCTTAGGTAGTCCTAAAATCAAAGAGAGTGTGTTTTATCTAATGTATCCAATGATACAACACCTTTAAGCTTATATTAATATTTTTTTTGCTTACCTTTGTGTTTGGGATGTTATTTGTTTGCACCTTTTCAGGGTGGATAAGTATAATTCTTTATTTATCTTATTTCCAAACCACACTGTTGTGTAACAAGAGTCAGTCAGTCACTTATTCCTGTATTACTTGGCAGATTAAAATATATGGTTTAACACTTTGGGGAAAAAACAATCCAATCAAATCTCAGTGTATAATTTCCTAAAAAGCAGCTATGCATAAAACAAAACAACAAAAAGTTTTTTATTGTGAGAGTGGATTCTTCTCTTCAACTTTATGTACTTTCACAGCTTTGTTTAGTTTCCCCTCCAACGTTTCAGGTACGAAAAGGAGCAGTAGCCTGCAGGGCAGTTTGTACCGGCCATGTGTCAATTCCCAAACATGGCCTTTGAAAATCTGCACATAAACTATTGAAAATTTAATATCCCATCCAGTAGCAGATCACAAGTTATTCTAGCTTAATAAAAAGGGTCACAATTGCTCAAATTTTAAAGGACTCAAATGGTCCAAATGGTGAGTCTGTGGAAAGAAGATTTAATCTTGAATCTTTAGAAATGAATGCGTAGTGTGAATATTAAACATGGAATTTGCTAATTTTTATGGTTATGTTCAAAATGAATAAAAAGACTAAACTACTAAGAGAAATGAACTAAGAAGGAATACATAAGTACATCCGTTTTTTTCGTAGATATAAAATGAAAGTTGTTTAGGACAAAATACCAATGCTTGGGTATTAAATGGGAACATAAATTGGTGAATTATTGAATTGGTATTATTGCCATTATTGAGTGCACTCTATGAATCTTCAATTGGAATACTTTGAACGGTGGAACAAATCCAAGAGGCTTTGCTACATTAGTAATAAGCCACTTTCAGAAGACTTCTTAAAAGCTTGCCCTCTGACACCCTTCAGGCCTTTTTGCCATGATTTATGTAATGTGTGAGGAGACACAGAGGTTGAGGTTAAATGTTGCACCTTTTAGTGGGAAAGAGGAGTAGTTGCAAAACTGAGCAGGTAAGTAGCTGTGAAGCAGGGAAAGGTAGGGCTCCATTTATTGATTCTGAAATGCATGTTTTGTTTCTGTAAGGTCTCTATGAGGTACCACCCCAGGTGATTGACTCTTGAAGAGTCAAAGTGATCTAAATAAGGTAGGAAAACTGTGGAAATAGTTTTCAACAGGTCTTCATTTAGTAAGATGAACTGGTTGTGCCATCATTTATCAGGTATGAATTTTTCTTTCATATATTACAATGAGAAATGAAATGATGTTACATGATATTTACTGTAGACAAGTGCAGAATATTTGATCTCATTTTGTACTTTGGTTTTTATTGGGATATTTGTTGCATGTATATCCATTTATTGCATGATAACAAAATGTGATGTTTGATTCTCATCAGAAGGTTACCAATTTTACCAATTTATTTAATCATTTATGGTTTCAGGGCAACATTTTTTTTTTGGAAAGCTACTTCATTTTCAATCATGATTAGTTTTCCTACCTTTTGATAGTATTGTTCACCTAACATCCTTTTTATTTTTGAAGAAAAAAAAGGGAAGACGGAGAAAAGTGAGAAAATGACAGAGTATGGTCAGAGATGGGCAGCAGATATCAACTTAGTTGTGCTGCTTTAGGCTTTTGGCCCCATTTGCTAATTAAACCATGGGCACAAAGAACGATTGTGACAAAACTAGACGTTTTCTGCCCAAAGGAGTTGGAGGATTTCTTTGTGAGGCTGACACATTACCTACAGGCTTCAGAGAACACACACAACCACACACAGTGAACACACTCTCAAATAAGACTTTGCAGATTGGAAACATAATCAAAAACATATTTTATGTTCCTCAGCACTAGGGGTCACTGAGCTCACACAGCCAATGCGGCATATGCTCTGTTGCATTTGAGAGGCCTTGGATAACCGCACTGGGACTATGCCAATTGAACAACGGCTGCTATTAGCTGATGGGAATGTTCACAAATGCTCACCGGCCCTCTTAATTGGGCTAAAATGTCCACTCAAATTAAATTTCCTGGGTGTTGAGATAAAGAGAGCAGCCAAGTCTGTGGAACAATGTAAGGGTTGCTGAATGAGAACACTTGCTTTATATAAAGTCTGCATATACCAGTACTAGTAAATGTTAGGGGAAAATGGAGCATTAGATTGTAACATAAGCTTTCAATCCTTCATGAAAAGGAGCTGGAAAATGGAGCAGCAGATGGCAGTCAAGCAAAGATTTACAGCGAGGGTGGTTATTGGGGATTGAAATAACCACAAAGAACGCTTCAGAAAAAAATAAACATGGCAAACGGGAGGATCCTATGAACTTGACCATTTCTTTGGCTAAGTGGGAATGTGCACCTCCTTTCAATCACACTTTTATAAAATCTGACACGAAGTAGTCTGTTTAGCCCAAAGAAACAAACTCCAGGCAGCATGTCAGAACTCCCAAAGAAGCTGAAGAGGGATGCTCTATTTTGAAATCTGAGCCTTTTGATGGTGCAGAGGCTGGCCACTGCTGACATACGATGACTGAAAGACATCTGGGCTCAGAGACAGAGGCATAAAAGAAATAAATAAAAAACAACTGAAAAGAAAACAGGCTGCATCAGTTTTTACCCCCAACTCCAAAATATTTCCTGTTTTTTGGATGTTTACAGAAACAGGTAAGAAAAACCCAATGAGGGATTTTTTCTTTCTAAAAGGTTCCATGTCAAAATAAATATTAAGCAGAAGTCTACATTAAAAATTTAATTGTTGATTTTTTGTGGATTCAGCGTTAACACACCAATATAACAGCTGCAATTAGTATAAAGAAATCACAGTGCATTTTAAAAGTATTCATACCCCTTGAACATTTTTTTCAAATCCGACCGAGAATCTGTGACAACGCATAATATGTAAAAAAGTTCAATGCATTTTAAATTTTTTTATATAATGCTGATGTTCTACCTTCATATCCAGAACACAACTTAAAGCTTATTACTGAGCAGCTGAAGCTAAACAATCCTGATTCACTTATGACTCAAACAAACAGAACAAACTGTAGATTCAACTTTAACCAAATCATGAGAACCGCCGCTAGAGCAAAACAAGAAAGTCCAAAATCACAAAAGAAAAGGTCTTATGGGAAACGAAGGAAAAAAAGTCAAATGAGCTGTAGAAGCCAAACAGAATGTGTGAAGAATGTAATTTGCTCAGTTACAAACATCAGAGTTTTTAGCTTGGACGAACATCAGAAGAAAAGAAAGACAAAAGTGGAAGCGTGTAAAACCCCAGAGAACAAAACAGGATTTGTATCCAGTTTAATAATCATAATTTCTTGCAATTTGTTAATCATTATTGGCTAATTGGTACATGGGGACATGGGAAATGTAGAAATATGGCCTGTAGCCAGTTAGAGAGGCAAAATAATGTTGAACGCTATAATGAACACAAAAAGGTAGAACATAAGTAAAACTATGATGGATTTTATGGACAATTTGTCAGTGAACAGTTGGATTTTTTGTTCTGTAAAAGTGAATTAACTGTGCTACCTTTTTAGCCTAAAATAATAGGATGCACACAATAAAAAGCTGTAATTTGCTGTAACATTCGGCAGTAAATCCCTTTGAAAAAGCAATAGATCTACAACTATTCTATATGGAGGTTGAACAATGTTTCAGTACTACGTTAAAGTCACTAAAACACTAACCCTCACTACCCTCCAACTGGTTTATGCTTCCTATTGGTTTATGCCACTTCATAAAAAAAAGACCACAACTCTGCCATAGTTGTAATAAAAAATTTAGCACAAATATTCTTATGCAAATAGTTTTACGGAGAATAAAGTCAATACTGTGAATGTGCCCCCCTACCTGGAGTTTGGAAGTTGATGCGTCTCATTTCCACAGGGTCTGTGGGATGGTGGGGTGTAATATCTGCATTGTTAAGCAGACATTTTGTGCGTGGCTCAGACTCTTTTCTCTTCCGACTGTGGAGCAAAAAAGAGCAGAGAAGCATAAAGATGACAAACCATTGACAAGGAAGGAACATGAATTCAAAGTGTTATCCAAAAGAAAATTTTATTGACACCGTTTCCCCCCATTTTTTGATGAAAGCCACCACTCAAACCCAGAATGTTAGTTGTCAACAGAAGTATAGTTAAATGCATAATAATTAGCCTTGTTTCTAAATGCATTGCCTATTTAATCAAGGATATTAAACTTTTTAAGCCTTTGACTTTAAGAAAAATCACCTTTTTGAAAAAAACAAAAGAACTTGCACCTCTCTACAGCAAGAACTCAAGATCCTCCAGTGCTCTTCATATTCTAGGAAGGCAGGCTACTCCCTTCTTTTGTAAAATGCACTGAATCTAAGTAAGACTACACCTTACCTGTCTGGTTTGCTGTTTCCAGAGAATGCAACAGGAGCCAAATAAATATATAAAGATGGTAAAAACACAACACACAAGGAGAAAGGGAGAGGGGGAGGCAAGAAGAGATATAAATCAATAGAGAGCAGTTTAAAATTCACAGGGGTCACTGCTGGGCTCGCAAAAAAAGCGAGATGAAGTTCATCAGCATCTGAAGGGGTGAGTGTGTGTAAACGTGTCTGCAGATGTGTGAGAGGGTGAAAATAAGTGAGTGCTTTATGAAATGTAGCTAAGCGCATGCATTTGTGAACATATGAGTGTTGTGTGTGGGCGTGTGCTGGTGTGCGTGTGAGGGCACAGATACAGCGAGGAGAGGGGAATGTCAGGGCCAAGGGCAGACCCGGGAAACACTATTCACACGGGAGAGAAGGGGGAAGCAGGGCGGGAGTAGTGGTGTAAGCATAAGATGAAGAGAAAGAGAATGGAGAAAAAAAGAAAGAGATCCAAGGAGAGATGTTACTCTCCCTAACCACCAAGACTGAGGTAAGGCAAGGTCAGACAGCGGGGGGATCATCTGACAGTAGAAGGCTACACTTGTATTGCTCACTCCAGCCCTGGTACCCCTTTAGATTATTCAGGAATCTCCTCATGTGTATAGAAACTAGCTCTCAGACTTGAGTTCTAAGTTCCAGGATGTGGAGATAAAGGAAACAGCTAGCCGTGAAACAAGGGCAGCCTATTGACCTGATCCGTCGCTTTTTGCAGCTCTTTTATCGAGCTTGGATAGAGCAGCTGATAATTACTACAAGAGCATCACTGAAAGCAATGAGAACCTAACTTAAACTAAACTGAAATTAATCAATTTGGAAGCATCTGTTTTTTTTAAATTACAGGAAATGATTTAAATAAATATCTCGGAACATAAAACTGATTCTTGTGAGTTGAGTTTTTGAGCATCTTCTTAAGAATCTCATCATCTCTTATTTCTCCAACCAGCTCACTTCTCACAGTCATCTTTTACCACAGCAAAGCTTCTTTCACATTTGCATGCAACAATGTTATTGGGTCTTTGGACATCATGCTGCAATGAATACAAAACACGACCCTGCTTCAGCATGCTTCCTGACATGCAATTATTTCCCAATAACCCAATTCCTCGCATCAACTACCAATAACCAGTTCAACATCAAACAATGAGAACACATTGTGATTTTGCTGGACATGTGGAAAATTGAATTTTAATAGCACATTTAGTCCAAGTAACAAAACATGGCGTGGAGCTTGAGATTTTATGAGCCTATGGCTGGAGCAGGGACTAAAACTGCAACGCCTTGTTTCAGCTCAATGTCTAGATGACAAGTTTAGCGTAATAACAGTGAGATGATATAATGTTTAACATCTGACAAAAAAGCTCATTTACTTGCAAAATATGGGCAAAGTAAAACTACCTGGAAGCCAGCCGGCTATTTCCCATCATTTAAGGTTGAACAATTTTATTTTTAGAGTGCTGTCTAAATTATATTCCGAAATGATTATTCCAATTATTCCAAATCGAACTCACTTTTTCAAAAGGAGAATGGAGATGACAATGCCAATGATAAAGACCACAGCCAAGACGGGGCCGACCACCCAGATGAGTCCATCACCAGTCTCTACTGGCAAAGGATCCACCTCCAACTCTGGAGTCATCACTGTGTCAGTAAACGGGCTGGTTGCAAACATTTTCTGATGGAAGAAAAAAACAATATAAAATAAGTAACACAGTGACAATGAAAATATATGAGTAAAGTTATCAGCAGGTTAGAGTTGCACTGATCAGAGATTTTGTGGTCAGTTTCTAATATTAATTAGGACAAGCTTAATAGAAAATGTAAATAAAACGAAAGGGGACACTTATAATTGTTATAATATCTCTATCTGCAAGCCTGAGGCAAAAGTGAACTACACCTAAATGAGTTTCTGAAAACTCATTTGGCTAAAACAAAGCAACTTAAGTGTACTGAACTGAAATGAACCTGAAACTCACCCCCACAGTGGAGTTGAGTTCAGCCAGCAGGAAGAAGGCATATTCCTGACCAGGTTCGAGGGGCTTATTCTCACAGCTGCTCAGGGGATGATCATATCCCACTGTGAAGGTGGAG
This sequence comes from Girardinus metallicus, assembly GCA_903067095.1. NCBI lineage: Eukaryota > Metazoa > Chordata > Actinopteri > Cyprinodontiformes > Poeciliidae > Girardinus > Girardinus metallicus. The sequence goes on from CAEGAE010048074.1 coordinate 15,341, forward strand.
GGCAGCTTCTTGAAGCAGGCTGTGATGTAGGCACTCCTCTGGTCCAATTGAGCCAGCTGACGCCGCGAACGTCGCTTTGGGATCACATTCCTCAGCAGCTGTTCAAAGTTAAGATGGTATTAGTTCATCTCTTCACATTTTTCTTTCCATATTGCAAATCCTACATATGTCTCAAATTTGGATTTACTAAGGATGTGTTTTCATTCTGGGTTAAAATCTTTCTGGAAAAAAAAAAAAAAAAAAAAAAAAAAAAATAAATATATATATAAATAAAAAATTTCATGAACCACAAAAAAAACTAAAATTTAAAAAACAAAATGGTAGGCATTACTCAAAAGAAAAAAAAACAAT
>CAEGAE010048077.1:0-33773 GCA_903067095.1 Girardinus metallicus
GTAATTAAGCCATTTCATTCCAGCGTTTTGTACCTGTGGCACATCTAAAAACTGCAGGACAGCGGCCCTTGAGGACTGGAGTTTGACACCTGTGTTTTAGAGACATCTAAATCCCAATAAGAGGAAATGAGAGTGTCCATAAGAAATATGCTGAAACACAGTTTCTCAAGCTGATTTTCCTGTTGTAAAAATAAAAATAGCAGAATTGGTAAGGTTGAGTTTCTTGACATTGTGTTTTTGAAACAGAGAAGTTAGTTTTTTTGAAGGTTTTGTGTTGCTGCGGTTTTTGTTCACAAAGCTGAGACAGCAAAAAGGAAACAGCATAGAAATAATGTACAGAGGTCAAGAACTGAACCCCAGACAGCTGGTTGAAAACAAACATCTTCCATTTCTGGGGCCGCCGCTTTACTCCAGTGCCAAAAACCAACTCTTTTCCTAAACTTTATACATTTATTTATTTTATGCACATTTTTTATGTTCTTGCTTGTCTGTATGAATAACTTTTTTGGGTATGAAATAGCACTAAAGAAAGAGCGCCTCCTAGAGTCACAATAAAAGATGTAAACAGACAAGTGTTTTGTTTGACTTTGTCTTTGACTTTTTTATTATTACCTTAAAAAAAGCATTTTATATTCAAGCTTAAATTTCTGCTTATCAATTTTAATATAGAAAATACCTGTTCAAGTAAAAAAAAAATTTTACTTAAAAATCGAAATATTTTAGAAACTTGCTTTTTGTTTTTCATTACTAGTTGCAGATGAGAACACCCCACTTTGGAAGCAGGCATGAACTAATAATGTATTTGTACCAGAAAAAGCAATATGTTGGGGAAGGGCACCCTTAAGCTCCATACAGTCAGAGATTTAGGTACTTTCTATTTCATTTAATTTAAAAAACTTTAAACTGCAGGCATGGTACACAAATTGAGGAACTGAATTCATAGGTGCTTACAATCTTTGTTTACATCAACACTGGTGTCCATGCCTATTCCTATTCTACTATTGCCAGTTTTCTTGTGTTTGAACCCATTTCAGGGACAAAGGTTTTTGCTTCAGGTGAAAATTTCAGCTTTGTGCCAAACTGTGGGCACATAATGTGTAACTCGTGTAGATAAAAACTGGACTTTGATAAAGGAGCAGGTAATACAACAACTGATGCAGCCAAAACAGAATAAGCTTTAAAGATATTTTCAACTGTGCAATATGTAACATATAAATATTTGTATTGATCAAATATCAGCAACATAAAAAAAAAAAAGTAGTGAAACAAAACTTGTTTGAGGGATATTTAAACATATGCTTTTACTTCGCTAGCGACAAAAGGAGTCTCACCATAGTCGGGGTCAGGGTGGACGGTTTTAAGACGGAGGTATTCCCTGAACAGAGCCACAGAGGGGTCCTCTCCTTCAGGGGAGCCCTTACCCCCTCCAATGACTGGACCGTCCTTGTCAGGTAGCATGGTGTGATTTTACTCCCTTAAAAACACGAAATATATTTACGGTAAACTGTGCCAATAGACAAGACAGAAGTGTCCAATTATATCTGATACTTAGACACTGAACTGGGTTATATCTGGAGGCTGTCGGAGCAGATACTATACCTGTTTTCCGCTCTCAGTTCTGCTGGTAATGTCACGCTAAGAATCGGCTAGCCTTATGAAAGGTAACCTGAGCTTCAGCAGCAGTGGCAGCTTCCTCCGAGCTGCTCATTAACTAGCTTAAGCCAAACTGTCGGCGCAAGAAGTCAAATAGAATATTTGAATATATTTATTTTACTTTTAAGGATTAGTTAAGAGTACTCACTCACTGTAGTCACCAGAAGCAGTCAACCCACAAACAGTAAAGAGCCTGTAGGAGGATTTCACCTCTTCCTAAACAACACTTTGTTCTCTTAAAAAGCCAAAAAAAAAAAAAAAAAACTAAAGTTTTGGAATTTATATTTATTTATATTGACATTAATATTCATAAGTACTTTAAAGTAATTCTTCAAACACAATATTTTCAAAAAAGAAACATAAAACACCCCTAATTTGGGCGATACCATTTCTCAACTGTGACGCAATCAAACACGCTTCGGTCAGTAGGGCAAGCCCATTTATCATGTAATAGTTGTAACGCATCCATATTCAGCACTTGCTTACATCTCTGAATATCAGAGAGGTGATGTATTTAATTCAGACAGTGAAAGTAATATATAACCTAAATTAAGTTTTATTACATTCTCAGAATATTACATGAAATGAGATAAAGATGGAAATAAAGATGAAAACGCAACCACAAAGAAGACTGTTGGTAATCGCAACAAGTCATTGCCATATCAGCTGGTTATTCAGAGTTCTGTATGTAGAAACTCCTGAACCACACACAACTTGACAAGTTTCTTACCACTGAGAGAAAGGATTTACTGTTGTTCAGTGGCCCAAATGTCTCTTAGATGTTTTTTGCATTTAATTTGGAAATAAAGGTCGCAGTGTGTGAAGGAAGAGTGGAATGTTAAAGGGCTAACGGGCTTCCTTAACACCATAGAGGACATAGGCTGATCACCTTGACAGCCGCAATAATAACTGCATCCCTGCTACATGGATGCAGTTATTATTGCGAAGGAATCCAAACTAAGTATTGTGTTCAAAATCATATAGTACATGGTTAAACTTTTTTAGTAGGCTGGCATTTTTTCAAATAAAAATCTATTTCATTGATGGTAATATTCTAGAGCTCAGAGAAAGTTCAGTTTTGGTTTTCATTTGCTGTACACCACCTTGTTACCAGAAATACCAACAAAAGAAATGGCGAATCTATGTGTAATGAATCTCAGTATTTCCCTTGTTACAATTTTTTTTTTTAGCTAAATAGGGAAAAGCTCAAATGAATAGGGAAGGTGACACTTGTCGTTGCAAAAATGTCAGCACAAAACCCCAGTGCATTTGACCAGAGACCAGCCCATACCTGTTCCTAGCTACTCTTTCCAGGTTTCTAGTGTTTGAATCCACTTCAGGGACATACGTTTTCACTTCAGGAGAGAATTTCAGCTTTGTTCCAAAAGGTGACCATATAATATGGAACTGATGTAGATAAGAACTGGACTTTAACTCTTAACATCACATATTGATAATTAGATGTCACTCCTGCAAAGGTTTCCCAATGTTCCATGTTTTCTCCTTTTGTGGATAATGACTCACTTTAATTCTTCAACCCTAACGCTTTGAAAATGGCTTTGCTGCCCTTTCTGGACTAATAAATATCAACGATTTTCTCATCTATTCTAAATTTCTTTAAGAAGTCATAATTTGTTGCTTTTTCAAATCTTTTAGCTTACTTCATGCTGTCAGACAGCTTCTTTTTAAGTGGCTTCCCGACAGAGATCTGGCAGTAATCAGGAATGCGTGTGTGACTAGTTTCTCCTTGTTCACCTGTCCAAAACCAAATCAGGTGAAATACTTTTTACAGCACAAGTCCTGTTCAATCATTTCTCTGCAAAAAAACAATAGAAAACTAGCTTTCACTCACACCTGAAAACGAGTCTGCTTTTTCAGAATAATTGATCGTTAAAAAGGGTTTTAATGACAGTTTTGTTCTGTTCAATTTCACTTTATGCACATAACTTGAGTTTCAAAAGGGAAATATCTTTCGGTTTTAATGAACATACAACCTTTCCAGTTCTTTATATACCAGTCCTAATCCTATACATGTACACAGGTTGTTTTTCTGTCTTATACAAATCTACGTCTGTATCAACAAGTTATAACACTTTTTTTCTGTATTTTTACAATACTTCTGTGTTTGCCATTTAGGTTTTATATTGACATTTTCGATTTTTATAAACTAGTGACATTCAAAGACCCATACTGAGAAAAAACACATCTGAACATTGCAATAGTTTATTTGTTGTTTCAATGTTTTGACATTTATTTAAACTTGTTCACAGCATTAAACATACCGGTCAAAACTGTTGAAAATAAATAGAAAATGTCCCTCCTAGTTTATCAATCAAATATGAAGCTGCTGAGTGGATTTCACAGATCAAAGCTAAAGTACGCATATTAATACACATATTAATGGGAATAACAAATTAGCAGTAACAAAAAAAAATAAACATTCTGATTTAGTTCTCTTTTTTATGTAAACAACAACAGTGCAAAGAGTGTAGAGATCCAAAGAACATGTCCCTTCCAGCTGAGTTCACGCCATATAAAACACAAACAGCATGAAGGCTTACAAAAAACCTTTAGTGTTTCTTAATATTTTGCATAAAGAACAACAATGCAGTAACCTTTTATTTCAAGAAGCTTCGATGTATATTTTTAAATATCTTTTTGTTTTGCTTGATTGTCCACATTTGTTAGAATTTTATCAACAATATCTAAATACTCTAGTTTGTGGTTATTGTTAAAACTATTTTAATTTGTTAATTTTGATCATTTCGGCTTTCTTTAACCGATTTGATTATATTACTTAGTTGAGAGTAGTGTTAATTTCTGATGTATCGTAGGTCAAAGTACAACAAAATCTTTTAAATACGGGGCAAGAGCAGCATTTACATATATACAGTTATCCAACTGCTAAAATAGTAACATATAAGCAAACACATGAAATGTCTTTAAAAGCAACCAGAGACGAGACACACATGTAAAACACCCAACTATGTACGTTGCTAGTTTTATTATTTTCAAGAGTAAATTGACAAGCTGTGCTAAGCTGGTCTCATATTTCCAGGGCCATTTAACTTACAACCCATTACATTCATAACACTGACATCTGATATAATCTCCCAAATCACCTGTGATACCCCCTTTTCTCTTTCTAAGAGTTGATAGGAAAAAGAAAGATCTTAAAACCTTTTGTCATCCCCAAAGCGTCAGATTTCCTTTTCCTTGCTCATCTTTTATTCACATTTTTAAACACCTTCTCCTCCTTTGCTATATATCTTGCTTGAGTTTGTCAAGGAATTTGATCAAACCTTGATGAAATTCATGGGGTTTGTCCATGTAACAAGCATGCCGAGCTCCTTCTAATTTCAGCACCTCGTGATTGGGAAGCTGGATGAGGTTCTTGTGAGACTGGGCACCCAGATTTGTGTCCAAGGCGCCAAAGACAATTAGAGTGGGAGTCTGCAAAGGAAAAAGGTAAAAGAAATCAAAGAGATTAGACAGTGTAAATGCTAGTGTTTACAGCAGAGGCAGTGTTTTATGAAACCAATGTGGTTCATATGAAGGGTGCTAATCTTTTGTGGGGGAGGCGTGAGCACTTAGACAAAGACAGGAATTTAAAAATGACCGTCCCTCAGTGGTGTGAACACCATGACTGGCCAACAATGCCGAAGATGTCTGACTTACCTTAAAGAAAAACTGTTAGACTTGTTTAATGTTATTTAGGGAGAAAAAATAGTTGATGTAGATGACTAGTCTTAGCTTTGTGTGAAGTTTTCAAATTAAACCCCTTCTCATCAATGGGTTTAATCTTAATTTTGGACATATGGCAACAAAAATCATGTGATTATGTCATAACATAATAAAACTGTAGGTAACAGAGTTTTATCATGTCATGTTAGATCTACAGAAATATATCCTTCTGTAGATATTTCTGCATGATGGGGCTCATTATGGTCAAAACATCATAAGAAAGAGGATCAACCATAACAACAAAAATACAAAAGATTTATGTTGATTATTTCAACCCTTCAGGAGTAATGTTTTGTTATATTCCATTGTCCTGAATAGAGTCAGCCTAAAAAATTTGAAAAGCATTTTTAAATATTTTTTTCTATCTAGAAAAATAGCTGATGGAACGATGCTTTATATTAAATTATACTTGTTGTAGGTGATGTGCAATGATCACTACAGTCACAACAAGTTGTCCACCCACCTGGATGTTTTTGTAATGTTGAGCAGAGTAGCTCCGGGTGCCAACTGGTGCTACAGGGACGTAGCCACGCAGCTGAGCGCTGTTCTTCATGAGGAAAGGGATGGAGTAATGTCCGCTCATGGAGGGACTCAGAAGGACAGCAGCCCTGACACCCAGTGACTCCATGAACCGCGAGATGAGATCTACCCGATTCTGCTCTGTCTTTAGAGCCTCGGAGTCTGGCGATTTCCCATAACCTTGGTGAAAAGTTTATGGAAGATAATATTTATATTTTCGAAAATGTAACTGGGAAATGTGTGTAATCTGTAAAAACTGTGTAAGAAATATATTCTTTCTGATACAGGCTGTATGTATCGGTAGCATGGCACTCTTCATAAATAAGCAAGGTTTACTTTTTTTTTTTCAAACAAGTTGCAAAAGAAAATACCTGTTAAAATGTTACATTGTTTCTGTGCATTGAAAGAACGATTATAACTGAGGTGAAAAAATACTTTCAACCACAAGAGGGCGCTGTTATCAGAGGAAAAACATGCGTTTCAAACCAACCACTGTACATCATTTTTTTACAATTATTGAAACCCTGCAGTAAATTTTAAAAAGAAAATGTTTGTATGGGTCCTTTTTTTCTTTTGTTGTGTCAAAACTACTCACTCGCTCAAAATATCTTCAGCAGTTTTCAATTAAACCTCTGCAAACATTGAGTTAATAGGGATGGCAAAATGTTTAGATTAACTTTAAAACAGAGTTTAGAGCATATTTAAATGTCATATATATCAACTACGAATTAATTTTTTCTCATCACATCTTTACCATTGATACCCATATTACTACTAAGGAGGAATGCAACTTATCAATTAATAAGTTAATCCAAAGTTGATTGAGCTTATCGATCGACTAACAACTATCTGATGAGCAGCCATTTTTTTTTAAAAACTGACTTTTCTCATTTCAAGGGGGTCAACTCTCTTTCCATTACATGAAAGGCAAAATTTTTCATAATATGCCGAATTTAGCGGCGCCGTCTTCAGGATGGCAGCCACACTAGAACACTGAAAGAAGTTTTAAGCGGACACTAATCGATTCTAACTAATTTCAGTCTAATAAAACAATATTCGACAATTAATCTTATGTCTATTAATTGTTTGCATTCCCAGTTACTACTAAAATATTAAAGCAAGCTTCAAGGTGTACCTGGCAGGTCCATAGCTAAGGCCTGATATCCATTAGCTGCTAGCACGGCCATGGTTCCCAGTTCTTCCCAGGTTTTGGACGTAAAAGCCTGGCCGTGCAGAAGGACCATCTGCAGCCTGAACAGACATAAGGAAGACAATCATATAAACGACAATCTGATCAAACAATAAATGCAGTTTGCAGTTAAAAAGCGCTAAACTGGTTTTCCAAAAGTCTGCTCACTTTGGCAGTATCTGCTGCCCCTCCCGATCCACAGGTAAAGCTTCTCGGAAGAACAGTGGGGGGTCTCCGGGAAGCTGTCCAGTGCGAATGGACACATTGAGGATCGGGGGTCCGGGAGGACCAGCAACTCCCACCAGCCCGATTGTTCGAGCTTCGTTTGATGGCTCCATGTTGTCCTGGCGAATGGATGGCAGCAGCAGGTACAGCAGTAGCGTGGCCAACAACATCAGGCCCAGCATAACGAGACGATTACGCAGGAAATTCATCTCGATATGATGAAACACCTGGAGAAAGTTGCACACGATGCACTGAGTCTGAAAGTCCTTTGTACAAAATTTCTGTTTTTTTTCTTATTCTACACAAAATAATAAACCAAGTAAATCAACTTCTGCTTTAAACTTATGTTGTATAGTAGTAGTAAACAAAACATGTTCCTAACAAATGAAGGGATACATGAAAATAATATATAGAGCAGCAAATAAATTGTTGAAAGGCATATTCTCATGTGTTGCATAAAAATACTGCATCCAAGCAGCCGTGATGCTGCAAGCATTGCTAATGTGATGACAAATGCAAATTGATATACTGAGCAGCTGTAGTCAAATGTGTGGCCATCTGTCTCAAGAGTTACAACTGGATTATTCAACAGGACTGTGATGCCAAACACAACTTGAAATCTATAAGCGAATGGCTGAAGAAGAATCAAAGTGGCCTAGTCAAAGTTCAGACAGCAACACGAACTAAACTGTGAGAAAATATGTACAGAAATTAATATCCAGAAACGTCAAAGAGCACAAGATGTGTTATAGATTTTCTGGGGTAAAAATATCTTCAAAGTGTTGTGAGGGGTAATAGAGTCAGACAGGAAACAACTACTTTCAGTTACTGCTACATTACTTAGTTCACCCCTCTGAATAATAGGGTGTTTTACCTGTACAGGTATGACATACCTGTACAGGTGGTCATGACTAAATACACAGCACTGGAACTTCTAGTGCTATTTTTTCTTTATGATCACACAAAATATTTTGTAGCATTTTAAAAAATAATATACAGAAGAGAAACACAAACTGCCTGGACACTTAAAAATGTCAAAAATTGATGATTGGCAAGACACACGTGTAAAACACCCAACTATGGCCACAATGGGGCACATCACAATGAAAATTTGATAACTAGAGCACATTGCAAAGAGGTGAAAAGATGAGCTAAAGTAGAGCGTGTAAAACAAATCCAGTACACAACTTTGAGCCTTTTGGAGGTCAAGCAAATATACACTAAATTGTGTCAATGGAAGTACATGGCACTGTTCTATTCATTATTCACCGTGAATACTGAGTGTAAAATCTGTTTCATGAAAACATATAATTTTAACTTGCTTTCTTCTACCTGAATTTGCTACTTTTTCATGATAGTAATTTCAACTCTGTTCTTATCTTGTTCTTTAAAATACCAGAATTTTCCCACAGCTTTATTTCTTTTTATGTTAGATCATTTTTCAGAAATTAAATGAGATGTTATAATTCAATGCTTGAGTATCTGTTTTGCCATATTTTCTTTTTGAAAACCCTCACTGAGTCATTTTTTTTGAACAGCTACTTTTTACTTCTACTGAAGTTATGCTATTCTGTAGCACAATTTTTGGCTACTCTATCCACCTCTGATTATACCTTCAAAGTGGCATTCATCACTTTAATCATAGAGCTGATTAGTTCTCATCAGTCTACACCTTATTATATCAGCTGAGTCTTAAATGTAGAGGTGCCTTTCTACGTTAAACAGATGAATGAAACACCAGCGATTACAACTAATCCTCCGGGACAAAGGATTCAGTCTGTTTGACCGCAGTCCACATAATCAGTCGCAGTTAATTAGCCAAATTGCACACAGAAGCTAACAGTAGCTCTTTTGTAGTCAAAATGCTCGACCATGAATGAGGCTTTTTGAAAGAAAGATACATACCAACAAACAGGAGATAATTAAACCTTATGCGCTCAGAAATAAAAGCACCTGGCTCTCATCATGTCTTCTCCATGTCTGGCTGTTGCGGGAATTGTTTCTGACAGACTTGAGGTTGAAGGCTACTACTGCTTAAAGCTTTTTTTATTATTATAGAAAAAAATCTAAATACATTAAATGTAATGTCAGATCTTTACTCAACTGAGTCGGGAGAAAATATTATAAGCAACACACAAAAGTCAAGACTCGTAAATCTAAGATGTGCTGTTATATATTTACAAAGCTGTCGACCGTCTGTTGCTCGTCGGAACGTTTTACGAGCTGCACAAAACAACTACTTCAGCCCTTTACGCAATTTCCTGCAGACGAACGCAGACATTTATGTAAGAAATTATCCAAATGTAGGTTACGAAAGCTGTCACATGATTACAAAGCTTACATTATTACAAAATTTACAAAATAATGTACAAGAAAATGTTTGAATTATTACAAAATTTCGAAATATTCTATTCAGTACATTTCAAAATGTGTGTGCCAACTTTAGTTACATTAATTAAAAACAATACAAATGATAGACATTTGTGAATAAAAAGAAAACATGATCAACATTGTTATTTTTACAATACCTGCACCATTAAATGAGATGTTATTCAGTGCTTGAGTTGCTGTTTTCCATATAGTTTCTTTTTTAAGACTCTTTCCGAGTCATTTTTTGGACATATTTACCTGCATCTTGTTTATTCATTTTCCTTATTCTTAACCATCATTTCTATTTCACTAGATTTAAAACATTTATTTGTTTATTGGGATATGAAAAAGAATTCTACTTCATAAAATATGACCAGATATATTTATATAAAAAAAGAAAAACAAAAGGCAAAGAAAAACATGGTTAGGTATTTTCCTTAAGTCACATCTAAATTAATAACATAATTAAAAAGTTTATTTTGAGTATTTCAATTTTCACTTTGAAACTCAGGTAATTTTGCAAATTAAGGTTCACACTTAATGAGGACTAAACAGTACACAAAATGAAGTCATTACTGTCATTCATAAATTACAATAAAGAGCTGAACGTGATTAAAAAAAACATTAAATTTAACTCAAAATGTAGCTAAGAAAGCACTTTCTAGCCAAGTTAAGGTACAAATCTGGAGTGAAAGAAGAAAGTACAGCTACACTGTTTCTGTAAGGATAAAAGTAAGATGTCAAGATATTTACTATTCTGGTACAATATTTGATATTTTGTTTAAGGCTTCATGACAACTTAAAGGTTGATTCTTAAACATGACAGAACAAAGTTATATCAGGCCTTTGCCTACAACTAAGATTTTATGTGATTCATCTAAAGGTTTTCAACAATACGTGCAGTGAAAATCCATGTTTTCAGTTTTTAATTAATCCATTATGTTTACTATAAAATGAATACAAAAATAATATGTTCCAGAAAACTCACACTGTAGTTTTAGTTCAATGTGTGCTGAAACAAAAACCCGTTTGTCATGTTGTAGTGTTTGTATGTGGACCCAAATGCAGAAGGCAGTTTGTAAGTGAAGAGGCTTTAATGAAAAATGATTTTAAAAAAATTAATAAAAATCCACAGAGAGCAAGAGCAGAACAAAAGCATTCATACTAAACATAATTAAATTAGACTAACTAAGAATAGCTGCAAAAAACAAATAAGCACAACTAAAATCACTAAGAAGGACTCAACAAAAGTAAAACAGAAACAAGACTGATCTAATCAGAGAAAAGACTAACACGGAATAATCAAGCAGGAATAAATAAATCAAACTACAAAACAACTAAACAACCCAGGACCCTAACACTATTACCATGTCTGAATCTACGCACTTTCTTTAATAGATGAAGTCAGATGGGTGGGTCCATTCCACCATAGATGATTGTGGATGAAGTTCTTGACACTCTGACCTCTGGAGGGCAGAGCAATCATATAATCTGTCCACATTTTGAGTTGACCCTTCAATGGCTTGAGAAGGTTGTTTTCCTGGCTTGCTCCAATTAGAGCTCCCATAAGCTTCAGTTGTGGCAGGCATTTTCCTTCATGGAGATACTCTTGTTTTAAATGCCACAAAATGATGTTCTCTCTCATTTTCTTCATTCAGCAAATTTTCTAAGTTCTCCTTCGATCTTCCTCACACTTTTTGCACCTGTCAGTACAGTTCTTGATCCCTAATCCCCCTAATCTGTTGGACATCCTTCCCATCTTTATCTCTATCACCGTATGCCCTTTTGTTTGGTCTTAGCTAACTTTGTCTTCTCATCACTCTGTATCTCCCTGCACTCCTGGTGATTCTCTTCAGTCCTCGGTTTGGACCACTTTCTCTTCACTGCCACCTTTGTCCTCTGTTCTGCCTTTTTCCTTCTCACCCTCAGAATCATTCTACACACTACCAACGACCTACCACAACCAGGCAGACATTGAATTCTTTCAGATTATTGTCTACACAAGATGTAACAACATTAAACATCGCACCTTCAATTTCTAACTTCAGACTCATCAACCTACCTGACACTCTTTTTACATTCCTGACAAACTCCTCCTTTAAGATAATCCACATTATTTCTCTTCTCATCCAAAGATTGAATCGTGCTCCTAGGCTTTGAGCCTAGCTTTCCACCTGGTTTTCTGAACACACAATATGATACTGGAAAGTTTTTTTAATAAAGCTCTTGGGACTGATAACTGTGCATCTATATTCCATGTAATGTAACTTAGTTATAATAGCATGCACAATTTTATCTTAGCAATAGAAAAATAAAGAAATCCTGACTCTGATAAATCAAGTTTTTAAGGATCCATCTGCCACGTTTAAGTGTTTTTAAAGTTCTAGATATATTGTATTTAGGAAACAAGGGACAGATAGCTTATAATGAAATCATAATTTTAATAATGAAATTATTAAAAGCATAAAATATAAACATAAAATGTTTAAGATGGCTTCTTGATTTGGCAGATGCAATATATAAAACAGCAGTAATTCTTTGCAAAATAGATTTTAGATTTCTAGTAAGTCTTATAAATACTGAGACAAGGCTGCTAATAAAACAGAGTGACACAGAGTGCTCAAAATTGTACTCAGGCCTCTTAAAATGATAAAACAGAAATGCTCAAGAAATGTACAACAATCATTTACCCATTTGTTTTTGGACATTCACAGTGGAAAACAATTCAAACACGGAATCATAGAGAAAACACCTAGTACTGCTCTCTACTGACAGAAGGCTAACAGACGGCCATACACCAAGACACAACCTTTCACAAGTGGAAATATATGATGAAGCCAAATGTACCAAGAAAATAAGTATTTAAAGTGCAGGTTTTAAAAATGGCTACATAAACAAAACACAGTTGTATTGTTTAATTGAAATCTGAAACTGTTCAGTCAGCCAATCTCCCTTAATCAAATGGACTTTTGAAACACGTTTTGAAATTGGGCTTAAAGACAAAAAATCAACTGAGATAAAAAAAAATGACTGTGAAACCAAGTGACCTTTGAATTTCTGTTCCAAAGAAAATCAATTAAAAATAGTCCAAAATATTGACATTATGTTTTCATTCTAAAAGCTGAGGAAACTAAAAAATATAAAAATGAGAAGTGACATTAGTTGAATGCCATGGTCCCACATTTTTGGAATAACTTGTCAGTTAATATAAATGTAAAATAATTCATTGTAATAATTCAAAATAATCTTTTACATTGTTCGAATTCAATAAATTTGAGTCTGCATTCCAGTCAGGGTGTTTTCTGATTAAAATTACTTTGTAAAAACAACAAAAACAGATATGGAACAATTCCTTTTATAAAGTCAACAATTCTCTTTCAAAATGTTTTTTTTGTTTTGGTTTGATGTAACATTCTAATATGTTACATTTAACACACTATTTAGTGCGTTAAATGATAAATATCCGAACGTTTGGATATTATTCCAATTCATTCATTCACTGTAAACAACATTAAGACATTAGTATAATTCATAAACTGTACAATATATAGTATCAAGCTGAATGTCACTGAAAAAAAACATGAAATTTAACACAAAACGCAGCTGTAAGAAGAGCATTTTCTAGCCATGTTAAGGCACAAATCTGAAACAGGAAGGTCCAGCTACACTGTTTCTTTAAGAATAAAAGAGGTCTAAGATGTCAAGACTGGTATAATATTTTATATGTTGTTTAAGGCTCCATTGCAACTTAAAGGTTGATTCTTACACATGACAGACCAAGGCTACATCAAATCCTTCCCCGCAATTAAGATTTTATGATACATCTACAGTTTCAACAATATATGCAGTGAATTGCAAATCCATGTTTCCAGTTTTTAAGGTTTTAATTGACCCATTATGTTTACTATAAAATAAATACAAAAAGAATACTTTCCAGAAAACACGCTGTAGTTTTAGTTCAATGTGTGCTGAAATACAAACCTGTTACCATATAAACCTTTGAATCTACGCACTGAGCACCCGCCGCTCCTGAAGCGATGCTTCCGCAACACAGTTCATTTTTGTTTTCAGGCCAGAAAACCAAAACTTTCCCTCTCGGTGCTGGCAGAACCAGAGAATAGTTTGGTTTCCTGGTTTCCTCAATGAAGCAGAGAGAGAAGTCCGAGCGGGAGCAGAAAGCAGAGAGGCCACGTCCCTAAAACAGAGGCGGCTCTATTCTGCCCTCTCGCTCTCTGCTCACAGCCTTCACCCCGGTACCCGGTGTAGCACTGGCACTTGAAGTGCTGACGGAAGGTCTTCAGCTCTGCTTGGCCTGGGGATCCCGTGACCTTCAGTTTTCCGCTCTGACTTGTGATCTTGTGAGTGGAGGGGCTGAGGTGCAGATACACGTCGCTGTCTGGTGCTCGGCGAAGACAGCGACCGTGAAATTTGCACAATTTCTGGCTGCACTGCTCTGCTGCTGTGGTCACATTGAGGAGGTACCGGCCCAGCGGTCCCAGCAGATAGTTATTCAAGTTAGAGCAGCTGGTCTGCAGCACAGAGGATAGATATTAACTTAAAAATACATACAACAGCAGCCCATGCAACATGAGAAGACTAGGGAAAGTAATTCTCTTACACTACTTGCGTAGGAGGTGTCCCCCCAGAAGATCACTCCTGCAGCTCCCAATGCAACACTCTCGCCAATGGTGGAGACCAAATCTCTCTGCAAAGGATGTATATAAATACTTTAGTTGTATAAAATGCATTATAGAGAATCTGAGCTCTCGTTAAATATAGAGCTGTGGGTTCTGTATGTAACTACAGCCCACAGTTAAATATATGATGGTTTAATGCTGTATAATAGCTATTTTATGGCCAAAAACATGAAAAAGAAAACATGAATAATCATGGTTTAGATGAATGCGTCAGAAAAAAAATGATCTGGTGGAGGTATCTTGCTAAACATTTTTTGGCAAACTTATCACAATAAATATGTTACCTTGAGTTCCCACCAAATTAACATAATTACATGTAAAATGTCTGAACAATAGAAGCGGACTGGAACAGAAGCCAAATTCTTTGACGTGCAAACATCTGGCCAGTAAACTTGATTCGGCAGGTGCAAACTTAATGTAATTTAAGAACTATTTAACTCTTTAATGGGGTCAGAGCTAAACTATAAGCTGTTTTTCTTTGTTTTTTTTAAACGACAGACTGCTGGACTTCACCAGGTGACAATTACTTCTTTACCATTTCATATTTTTTCACATTCTCCCTCATAAGATCAATTTATACCCCCATGGGGCGTTTTGTTGAATTAGCAAGGAAGTAAACTGACTCAGAGCTGAACTCTGTAGATACCAAGGAGGTTTTATCGTTTTGAACTTTCAGCCACAGTTTGTCATGTAGCATGCTGGATTTAAACGAGCAGGCAAACTTTTGGAAATCTCAGTTTAGGTAAGGAACCAGGTTCTCTAGAAATACGCACCAAATTTCGCTTTTTTATAGTAAAGTCCAACCTTAATGAGATATCTGCAAATATGAAATGTTACGGACAACTTTAAACATCAACTCCAAACTATTTGTCTTTTTTTTAATAAAAATATTTCAGTGGTTGCCCTCCCTCACACACATAGCCTTGGTTCAAATTATAAATTATCACTCATGACAGAAAAGTAAAAAATAAAGTATTTTTGAACTTTGGTAAGTATAGGAAACAACAAAAAATCTGTATCTGGTAGGTCATACTTTTACATAAAGTTGAATTCTCCTTCTGGAGCTGCTGCCTAGTGACTGGTGCAGAGCGCGGCGGGTGCATTTATACGGGTGGAGCACAGACATGTAGACGGAACATATCAGGCTGCTTTAGCTGATGCTTGGTGTAGGTTTACGGACGAATTGGAAAATACATTTCCTACCATCCCGGTCACAACAGATGGGTGGCAATACATAGCTGGCATAAGTTTCTCTGTGTGTGACAAAAGTGCCACACAGAGAAATTGACACAGAAGCTATAAATGGCTGGGAAAAGTGAGAGTTAATCTATTAAACTGACTGAATATCGATATATAAACTAAAAACTGGAGTACAGACAATGTTTATGTTTCTTTATGATCCTGCTCTTTTATTATTAAATTGAAAATAAAAAAAAAAATTGTATAATTGTTATCCAGGTTAACTTAAAAAGTGAAGTACTACTGTTACAGGCTAATTTTCTAAGCTACAGAAAAGTAATTGTTAAGGCTGCAAAATATGAACATTTGGAATGATGTGAATGACCGATATTATTACTGCGAGGACAGCATTTAGCAAAAAAATTTTTCAATTTTTTTTTAAATCAGATCACTCAATTAATCGTAAGAATAATTGAAAGATTACTCGATTACTAAAATAACCGTTTACAACAGCACTATTTCCTCCAATCAACCAACCTCAGTTAAAAGGGTCATCTCACTATTATAAGTGGGTCGGGTATAAACAAAAACAGGACGTGCCAACCCATCCCCAACAGATGCAAGGCGCATTGCCTCCTTCAGCCTGTTCTGGACAAACAAGCGTCCATGATTAGTGGAGCGCAGTACAGAACCCATGTATATTGAGGGAAAAAGGGCGGTGCATTCAATCCACAGCCAGTTCAGTTGATCATTGCGCTCAATCTCAACAGCAGGACAACGTCCTGTGTAGTTTTTCAGCCCTCCTTTGTAGTCATGGTTGTAACAATCAGGAAACAGGTAGAAGCCCCACAGCTGATTCGGTCTCAAATTTTTAGCCTGTCTCAGGGTCTCCAGCATGAATTTGCGAGCCGAAAGTTCAAATTCTTGTTTTGCAACCGTCCCCACTTGCTCTGGAGTCCACTTGGGGTTCTTTTTGGCCACCAGTTCACGTGATTTCCTTCTATACACATCTTTGGCATCCCAGTTTCGGATCCACAAGGGGCGCCATTCCTCCCAGTCAATGACAGACAGACCTTTAGCCTGGTGGTCTGGTATGTATTTGTCAAGACCCTGAGGCATCCTTTCATAGTGCTGAGAGAGACTGACACGTTGTGGAATGCCCCCATTCACTTCTGTGTCTTCAGCGTCATAATAGGGATAAAGCCCGAGGCGTTCCTTATAGAACATTGTGAGGTTCTGCCGGACAAAGCCCTCATTGGGGGTTGCCACTATGTCAAACTGGTCTAATGATAACGTAACACCTCGTCGTGTCCCACACTCCTGAGTGGGAGCGTTCCACACAAGAAGAACTGGCTTCTGGGAGTATAATGGCCATCTTGTCTGCTTTGTGTCTGCTGAACCCAGGACTATCCATGATGTAAACAGAGCAAGGAAAAACCAGGACAGTCGTTCAACTGCGGAGAGGAAAGAGGGGAATACAGTCTCCATGGTGGTCCCTGCTCACCTTCACTCCTCTGTTTCCAAAAAACACAAAGAAAAGCTGGAAAATTAGTATGAAACACAACATTTATACAGAAAAGTCTTTATTCTGAACATTAATTTAACTGTATAACGCATAAAATCGGGTGTTATTGTACTGAGCCAACCAAATTTACTAGAATAATTTTAAAAGTCTACCAAATTTCCACCATTTATCCGGCTTCCTCATGAATGTAAAACTTCCTCTACGTTGTTGGCAGAGTTAGCAGACCGCTAACAGCTCACTTAGCCACATTAGCTCAAAGTTTCATTGAAACTAACAGCTGCGATGCTAACTTAGCTAACGGGTTTCTTCCTCCTTACTTCACACTGACCTGCTCTGTTCATGTAGTCCAATCATGAAACCGTCTGTTAAGTTAGTTTTCCACCTCCCAGCCATGTGAGAAGCAGCAGGCATAGTCCGTTTAAGCCATTTGAAGGGAACACAGACAAGTCAGCCAGAGGAATGAGGACAAGAGCGATGGGGAGAGACTGTAAACGTTGAGCAACAACAAACCCGCATATGTAGCTGCTGTCGGTGGGGGGTTTTGGATTTCATTTAAAGTTTTTTTTTTTTTATTAAATACAGAATTTATCTATTAAATATAATTTTTAAGCTTTAATCTAATGTAATGATAATATTTTTTTTCTAAGTATTAATATACGGATGAAACTGGGTTCTAGTGAGAGCACAGCACCCTCCACCCCCTGAATCAAAAATATTTGGTTTGTTCCAGTTGCTGCCTCAGAAACAGGTTTCCCCGGTACGTTCCTAGACCAGTTTCAACCAAAAGTGCTTTTTGCTTGTTGTCTTTATTTTTGTAACACATCACCAAAACTGGTTTCTGCTTGTTGACTTTATTTTTTTTTAAATAAAGTCAAAGCTTATACAAAGCATATGTATAAGCTACAGTACAGGCTGACATTCATTGTATTTTATTTCCCCTTCTCCTGAAACAAGAGTCCGCACCAATGGCTCTCTATAGTGTTCCGTTGTGGGTCGTATGCAGTTATTGATATGTGAGGGGTTAAAAAGGGATTTCTTAGGCCTTAGTTTTCCACTAAACCACAGTTCGAGCCATTATTAACAAATGGAGAAAACATGGAACAGCAGTGAGCCTTCCCACCACTGTTGATCTGCCAACCAAAATTGCTGCAACATCAAAAAACATATAGAGACCGGGAACAAATGGGGAACATGGGAAAGTTCCAAGACCAAATCCGCAGGTGACCAAAAAGAACACAAAGACACATTTCACTTCCACTAGAAAGCGTCCAGATGTCTTTGAAGTGTCTTTGGCTGTGGTACACCCTTAAACGGGTTGTCTTTGTGACTGAATAAAAACAGTTTTTTGCAGAGAAGAAAGGGGTCAAAACCCACAGAAAAAAACATACTGATTGGCAGTTACTGCATATACTTGATGGCACCAGGTTTTAGGTTTAAGAAGATTTACTTTTCCTATATTAGATCTAGTTGACTTATATTCCAATGAATAGTTGAAAACATCATTGTTGCACAGCATCTTTGTTTTTGATCAGGTTATCTTCATTTGATGATATTTGTTTAAAAGTTGATTTTACATAATACTGACCCCTTAACCTTCTAACACATTTCAGTGTGAAATTAAAAAGCAAAGACAGAAGTAATTATTTATTTTTCTTTTACAAAACTGTCTAGTTTTTATCGTTGGCAATTCCAAAATCCTATGGAACAACTGTATTGATACAGTTGCATCTCACAAATTTAAAATATAATCAAAAAGTTCGTTTACTTCAGATATTTAATTAAAAAGCTGAAATTGTGTTGACTGTATTGATTTATTACACACAGACTTAAATATTTCCAGTAGTTATATTTGTTAATTTATATTATGATGGTTTGCAACTTTAAAAACAGTTTATCAAAAATATTAAATATTTACAAAAAGTAGTTTTAATAGAAAAATGCTACGTTTTTTACCAAAGAATTACGGCAAAGACTGCTGATTTGACAGTTGTCCAATAGAAAGTCATTGACTCCCTTCACAAGGAGAGCATAAGTCATAAAAGGTCATTGCTCAAGTTGCTGGCTGCTCACAGAGGACTGAGAATGAGATTAGTTTGTATGACTGCCTTAAAACCCTGACTGTAGATTTAATTAGATCATTTGAAGTGAAGTCATGATCATGTGTCTTACCAGTAACACGTTCCTCTTTAAGCCTCTGAAGAAACTCAGTCAAGATGAATAGTTGTTTACTATCTACAGCAGATAAATTCAGTTGAAGCTGCTGTGTCAAAAAGCAACTCCTTCTGCCCTGAAACCCTTCACCATGCTCTTTAAAAACTCAGGAAACTCCTCCTCTCTTTGACCTCTACAAACAAATGCAAAAGGAAAATGTAACATCACTACTTACATTTCACTTTTAGCCATAGGTGAAAGTAAGCCCACCTCTGATTCGTACTTTACTTATGATGACATTCTAGAAAAGTAATCTTTAGACTCAAATTGGAGGGACATTTATAAAGATGATTACCTTAGGAGAGGTTAAGCTTTTGTCATACCATTAATAACAGTTGCACTTTACTTCCTGGGAGAGAGGCTCTATCTGAATCATTTAGAGAGGCACGATTTTCAATTAAAATTGATCAGGTATAAGTGATATTTAATGTCCATCTGTATTTTGTACCCCTTGGGTATTTATTTATTTATTTTTTTGTCAAGGAACAGTCTCAGATATCCATACCAGATTAGTTACACAGTATGGAGAGAAACTGAAATCAAAGTCTTTTTACAGATTCCCAATTGGCTTTGATTGGGCCATAAAATAAGACTAGACTTTTATCCAAACCATTAAATTGTAACTCTGCTTGTGTGTTTCCACACTTTTGTAGACCTGTCATATTCCTTGATCTGGATGAGGCTGTTTGCTCTCTAATGTTTTCTAGCAAACCTCTTGGGGGTAAAAAGGCCATGAAAACAAATGTGCCACACTTTTTTAGAATTTAAATGTGAATATAAGTTACACTATATAATTTTTGAGTATGCACTGATTTGTGTTGGTCTCACACACAAAATCCCAATAAAAAACATGTAGGTTTGTGACTGTTAAACAACAAAGTGAGGAAAAGTTCAGGAGCTATGAATACTTCTGCAAGGCCATTTTAGATTTTTATTATTGGAGAAATACTAAATAGTCTGAGGATGGCTTGATTCCGTTCCACGTCTTCATTTGAGTCCAACTTGAAGAAAACATGGACAAGACTCATAGCTGATTTTTATCATTTTTCAGGTACATGAGCTCGGAACCTCTCTGTGAGTAGATTCTTTCAAAAAAAAAAAAACAGATCCCATTCCTCAGACGTCCATACGTTGGTCAGCAAAGCCAGGATGGGTGGTTTCCCAAGCCATTTTTAACGAAAAGAAAACTCTGTTATTTCAGCTGTCAGAAAATAAACAAGGAAGCATAATTGCACACTCACATCTTCCCCAAGTCATAAAGTCACAATCACCCAATATCGGTGAATAAAGCAAAAGGCTCACACAAAGTAAGATCAGTTCAAAGAATTAATTATGTGAAGTGTATCTTGGCAAAGATCTCTTCTTATCTTTTAGAGAGAGCAATTTCAGCCAGCTTTGTAGAAGTCTCTTTCTCATACTGAGCACAGGAGGCCTCCTAAATTCATCCAGACCTTGTTAGCAGAAGCTTATGCACACAATGGTTTACCTCAGCAATTTCCCCCTTCAGCTGGAGGTCAAAAGTGTTGTTTGCACTGCAGGTCCAGCTTGTTGATTGTTTTAAACCCATTTCCAAAAATGCTGAGTTCTGTTATAAATCATCGACAACTTCTGCAAAGTTTGCCAAATTTACCAGTGGGCCAAAAAAAACTAACCACATGTATTATACTACGCATAATGATGTTTATTTGAACTTTTATGAAAAAGTGCATTAAAGATTTTTAGTGTAAAAAGATATTCTTCTGCTCTCTGTGGAAATGACTGTTATGTAAATATGTTGTAATGTTTAACCCTTTGAACATGAATATAGATGTGCATCTCAAAAAATTAGAACATCATTGGGAAGCTTATTTCAGTAATTAAATTCAGAAACAATCTAATTATCTATCTACCTGGATATATATATATATATATATATATGAAAGTCACAACATTGATGATAATGACTTATAATTTATGAAAATCAAAAATTCTGTTTCTCTGAAAATCTGAGTATTGCATGGGCCAGATCAAAGAAAGAATTTTGAAATACAAATATATCATTGCCTCCACAACCTTTAGGAAACAGCTGTTATGACATTTTTAGGGAGGGTGAGTCACAAAAACATAATTCCTTAGTAAGCTGGCTGGCTGGCTGTCGACAGAGTGCTGCAGCATATTCACGGAAAGCTGAGTGGAAGGAAAACATGGGGTAGGAAAAGCTGCACCAGCGACGGGGATAACCACAGCTGTAATAGGATTGTGAAGAAAAGCACATGAAAACACTTAACCAGAAAAACCCTAGATTCTTACGTGGACTAAAGAGAAAAAGGGCTGGATTTTTGCTCAGAGATTCAATGTCCTATTTTCAAATTAAAAGTACATTTTGCATTTTAATGGGAAAGTAAGATCCCAATCTAGACAAAACATGGAAAGTTGTTTGAGTTCCAGTGTTAAGTTTCTACAATCAAGGATTATTTAGGGAGTAATGTCATCTCCTGGAGTTGTCCCACTGTGTTTCATTAAGTCCAAAGTCAGGATAGACACCAACCAGGGAGATTAAGAGCGCCTCATGCTTCCCTCTCATTACGGCCATTATGGAGGTGCTGATTTCATCTTTCAGCAGAAGTTGGGACCTGCTCACACTGCCAAAAGTACCAATACTGGTTTTAATGGCCATGGTCATTAAAACACCATAGCTGTGCAGAATGGGCCAGCAAACGTCCCTGACCAGAACCCCATGGAGAATCTATGGTGCGTTGTCAAGAGGAACCACAAGAAACGCCAAACCCAACAATGCAGATGAACTGAAAGTTGCTATTCAAGAAACCCGATCATCTCCATGCCACTCTGCATTGATGCAGTAGTTCATGGAAAACCAGACCAACAAAAAAAAAACTGTAAATATTGTAAGTATAGACATACTTTGCAGTATTTATGTGATACTCTAATTTCTGAAATGCTGAAAAATGAGTTTTCATCAGCTGTAAGTCATACTCATTAGAATTAGTAGAAACATAAATGCTTAGGCTATATGGCTGTGTAGTAAATTAATACACAAGATTCTCTTGATTAAATGAATGAATTAAATAAAAGCATTTCTCATTGTTCTTCTAACCTTTTGAGACTCAGTCGTTTAAAAACATGACAGACCAACATTTGATTTTGTAATTAAAAAAATTGTTTTAATAAATTAAATGTGAAATACATCCTGCCAAACCAGCAAAGAAAAAAAACAGGATCTCCTATTTGACTCAATGCTGTTGTGTACATGTGTAGTATGAAGTCACTGGAACAAGTCCTTCAAATGTTACAACATGATATTAATCCTTTCTTAGATTAGTTTGGGTGGCTACTGATTGCCAACTCACAAAGGCTGCAGCCCAAACCTCCTGCTCCATGCAAAACAAAGCAAGACAAAATAGTGTCAAAAAAACCCAAACAAACTAAAATGTGCACAGACAAGTTTCCCACTTTAGATAAGACCATAACAAGTACTGCTTTTATTCTAAACTCATTGAGTTCAATGGATCATACAAGAAAACAACCTGCAGCAAAAAAAATATTTAGAACTCTTAAAAGGTTTCATCCTTTGTCTGCACGCATTCACACTGACATGCACACAAGCCAAGAACTCCATGAAATGAGAGGATTCAGCTTTTCCTCTCCATCCCAACTGGCGGTTCATCCCGTGTCTCACTGCACACAAGCCACAAACAGGTCACATGCAGAGGCTCGGCACACAATGCATCAGCCGCTCCACACAGGGGCTTCGGATAATTTTGGAGATCACGTTATTGAGAGATGTTTCCAGCTTCCATCTGCAGGGGGAAAGAAAGAGAAGAAAACCGGGACGGAGCTGACTCAGCGGCTCATTCGAGTCCCTCAAGGACCGTCAGGCTTCACAGAGGATAACGGGGAAATCTACATGGATGCACGGGAAGTCCAGCTTTACAATTCCCTGAAAAGACAAAGAGGGAATTTAAATGATTTGCAACAACAGCTGAACTGGTTTTTACTAACCATGCATAAATCAATCGGCCAATTTTCTCTTGATAAGCTCTGATCAAAGGTCAGCAAGGCAAAAAAAATATTTTCCTCTTCCACTATTCACTAAATTTACAATCCCTAGAATTAAAAATAAGAAGCAAATTAGGCAGGTCAGACTTCAAAGAAAAGAAAACTATTCTCCATCAGTCAGGTAAAGTCTGAATGGTGCATTTATAGTGCATACAAGTAAATTCTCATTTGATTATAATACATTCTCCCACCTGAGGTGTTAAGTTTTTCTGAACCCTTTTCAGCTTGGCTCTTTTACGTCCATTTTTTGTCACAATTGTCTCCTCGTAGAACTCGTGAGCCAAGTCACCGTCCTCATCGAAGTACATAGAGCTGCAGCAAAAAAAAAAACAAAAAAGCATGACTATATATATATATACACATATTGGCCTTGTAGTTGATCTCTTGAGATCAACATAGTTTTTTTTTCTCCATCTCAAACACGTGACTGCAATGAAAACATAATCAGTTTTTCTCAGAGCAAGAAAAGGAAATATTAGCTTAATTTATTTATACCAGGTCATTAAAAAAAAAAAATCAGCTTACTGAACTTTTTAATAAAGGAATATCGACTCTCAATATTTGCACTCACTTTAATTTGATTATAAAATCCCACTCAGTTTATGACTCCATTATGATTCCTCACATTTATGGACACTAAGCATCTATTTACCTTCGTCTGGTGAACACGAAGGGAGTCGCTCCAGGGAAACTTCGTACTCTTGCCAGTGACTGCTCGTTTCCATCTTTGGCTGCATCATCCCCGCTGCCTGAGCCAGAGAAAGGCCAAAATCCTTTGGATTTGGAGCCACTACCCCCCATCTTCAGCTGCAGCACATTATTTTCCCTGAGTCACAGGGCTACCAGTGGTAATTCACTGTTCTCGTACTGGAGTAAATTGGGTCTTCAGAGTAGAATAGATAAAGAAAAAAAAAGGGATTGAAATGTTTCATTTGAAGCAGAAAGCACACCAAGGACAAAATTATTATGTAAAAACAGAACCATTAAAGACTGAAGGATTAGATAAAGATCAGTGAAAGTGAGTGGTTTGGTCATAAAAACACAATAAAGCCAGCCACTGAATGCTCATTCAAAACAATATGGCCACCAAGTCAAGTTACAGAAGCAAAACAGATGCTGCTTCCGTCAAGCGTGCAAATGCAGCAAATCTCAAAAGTCCTCACAGACACCGCTGTCAATATTTATATAGCGAAAATATTTAGCTAGAAATTAAGAAAAAGAGAAGAATATTAAAACTGTGTATTTTTGGGAGTTTGCATACTTGTCAGAGGCCTAAAATGTTGACATTTCTTATCAACATTCCTGTCTCTGATGATGATAAAAAGGAAAATTGCCTATCCTAACATTTTAGTTTCTGCTACTCCTTTTCTTTCCCAAAAAGCATTTTTTTTTGATTTTGTGTTTTATACACTACCTGGTAAGACATTTGTACCGATTTACTGCTTTTTGCACTGATTTTAAAATTTGGAAGCAAACATACGTTGGCAGATTAGCTCACTTTTTGTATTTCCACAGTTTTTTTTACCCCAGTAGGGTGCCTCTTCTCTCTTTCTGTTATTTTTTATGTTACTGTTAACAAGTTCACATATAATACAAACTAATTTAACTCTTTAAAGGCATTCTAGAAAAGATAACATTAGTTCTTGCAATGACAATAATAATGAAAAATATTGTGATTACAATATTCAGTGTGATATTTGGCTATTTTCTTTACTCTCTTTCTCATCTCAATGTTGCTTGTGTGTGGTGTGAACACATGCTGCTGTTAGACTCTATCCAACTGGTTAACTAATACATTAGCATGTGAAAGGCAAGTTCATAGTACTTGGAATACATTAATCGACAATTATTGCTCTTCAAAAAGTCTTTTGCAGACGCCAATATTGCAATGACAATATATAAATGATATATTGTGCAACATGTTTAGATCATATATTTTAATGTTTTATTTCTTAGGTATCATACTTCAAATTTCCATCTTTGACTGATTAAGATAAAACATAAAAGAAAAGAAAAGAAAAATTACATGTTTATTATATATTTCTATATTTTCCTCTTTGCATCCAGTCAACATATCATAATATATAGTAAGAAAAAGAAATATACAAAATAGAGAGCACATATTAATAAAACTCTAATCGCCTAGCACTGCCTCTAATTTATTTTCCTCATGGATAAGACAAAAGGCACAAGAGGAAGTCATTAGGGTTGCTGTAAATATGCCAAGAAATCACACACGGCCCAAGAAGCGTGACAATGCAATCTACTAAAGCCACATTATATTGAGAGAGCAAACCACTGACAACCGTCTGTGTAATGCCACGCAATGTAGCAAAGATGTGGTTATAAAATACAAGTTATGTGCTTCAAAGACGGATAAACAACATAAATAAACGTCTTTAACATTGGCAAAGAAGTAGCTAACTTATTTAGCTGCTTTAGACTGACCCTGTTCTATAAACTTAAAGTAAACCAGCTTTAATGTCATTTTATGACCTGAGAGCTCCCATCGCTGGTACCTCAAGACAACCAGCGCTCTCTTTCTAGCATTTACTAGGTCAACACGCTTCTAAACAACGTAACGTTCACCCACGTTGACGAAAGCTAACATTAGCTGATTTCTTAGCTATTGCTGGTAGTTCCAGGCTAGCTGTAAACCCACCTAAACCGAAGAGCGATGTGTTCACAGAGGCAAATATTCCTCTGATGAAATTGTCCGGATGAGTTGTCAATATCACCAGCGACCAAAGAGCTCATAACATCAACAGCTATTACATTAGCTGTTTGTGCTAACGGTACTGCTTCTTCGGCTGCCCTTTCCCGTATTGTTCTGTGCGTTACCGCCACCACGTGGACGGGAGGGATAAACGGATGTCGTCTTCTTTTTACCAGCTCCATCCAGATGTCCTCTTCTTATAACAAAGACAGATGTCTTGGTGTGGAAAGATGGTCACACAGATAATTGACTCATGAAATTATAGGTTTTATCATCGTCACATTCTCTACCTGAGTGCTTGGATCAATAAATTCAGAGAAACCAAACTAATTATCAATTATAAAAACTTATATGAATGTTTTTTTTCATTATAGATGTGGAGGGATTTGTTGACAATTCCCGTGTTAATAAAAGCAGGACAATAAGTTCCTCTTTTAATTCAGTCCCACAGTCTCCTTGTTTTGCTTTGTGGGGAAGATAGTCCCAAGTTTTTTCTTATAGGTTTCTGGGCATGTTTATTTTATTTCCATGTAACTTTGACTCTATTGATGCAAATTATAAATACTTTTTCAATAAAAAAATATATAACTTACAATGCAATCTGTTAAATGTAGTGTAGAACAATCAGTGCCTACATGACATTTAAATTGTATTTTTTTGAACATACCATTATTGCAATTAGTTTTTATTCCAGAGTTTTGTATTCATTCCTTGGTGTTACAAACGTCTCAAAATATCATGTTTAATTTGTTTTCCACTATATGTAAGCATATTTTTCATATATTGTAATTCTACATACTTGCATATCATGTGGGGTCGGTTGGGGTGGGGGTAATCAAAATAAAAAAATATTAGAACATGTGTTGCCTTTTGATTGTTTTACATTACCAGGATGACAAAAATAAAACAAAATTGTGATTGTTTTTAAAGAAAATACATAAATACATTTTGTATGGTGAGGACTGGAAATGTTTATTTCTATGGAAATCTTAAAAGGAGCATTTTAGGGATCCAGGTAGAGCACAAAGTATACGAAAGCCCAAGGGCTAAGATCTGTTGGTACAATATGGTCCTCTTGCTATCCCTTTAAATTACAGTACCATGAGAGAGTATTTTTGCTTTTTTGTTACACTTAAATGTTTAAGATTAATAAGCTAATTTCCATGTTAGATAACTGGTGTAAATACAGAATGCAGGTTTCAAACATTAATTTGGATAGATTTTCCCCTAATTACAGTAGGGGAAACTCAATTACAACCTGCATTTATTTACTCAAGTTATGTTTACTAAATAATGTAAAACACTGTTGTAAAAAGAAAACAAAAAAATAGAAGAAATGCATGAGTGGGAAAACTTTGCAGCAAAGCACACACTTTGAAAGGATCATAAACTAAACATCACAGGACCTGTAATTTATTGTGATCAGTTTACTAGATACTTTGCAAATAAATACACATACCCAACTCCAAATCACAGCTTTATTAAAGTGCCAGTATGTGGTAAAAGACAGCATGGTCTGGTGCTTTCAGTAGCTCACATTAGATGTAAACACATGTATTCCTGCTTCATTCACAAACTATAATCTGAAACATTGTCATTGCCTGAGCTCTCTCCTTCCCTTTTGCGTCACTCATAAAGGTTCCCATTTCCGTGGCGTGAAAAGGTTATTCCTAATGTTGAACTCCAAGGTTGACTCTTTGTCAACCGGGGGTAGTTACGTGCGCCATTGCGTGCCTTATCATGTCTCTAGCATGAGCATAGCGCTTCACAATCTGCCGCACGTGCTCTTCTTCCTCGCGCTGTAAGATTCGCAAAAAGTTGTTCAGCTCAGGAAAGCTGAAGGCATCCCACTGCAAAGGAAAGACACTCTGTTTTAAGATCACACAAACCACCCATAAAATAAAGAGTTTACTCATCCTCATATCTGATCAGAAAACTCACATTTACATCCCCCGTTTCATTCTCCTTTAAAACCAGACTCAAGACTGATTCACTGGGGCCAGCACACAAGCGCAAATACAGAGGGCGCTCGTCATCAGACAGCTTACGCATGAACACTACAAGAAAGCACAAAAAATTTAATCAATGGTTTTCTTCTCTGTTTTAATAAAATCCTGATGTGTGGAATCCAACCTTGACTTTGCTTCTCTGCACGTTCAAACAAGGCAAACTTCGCTGGATTGTCAACCACAGTGAACTTGTTGAGCAGCGCCTCGATGACTTCTCGCACTTGGGTTTCTGAGCTCACATGAAGGTGCTTTGCTGCGTCTTTGGGGAGGTAGAAAGACGTCCGCCGCCTTGTCAGTCTTTCCTGCTGATCGTCCTCCTCTGTCCAGCTCTGGTTCCGAGAAGGTGGGAGGGAGATGGGCCGGAGTAACTGAAAGTGGACCTTTATGAAACCAGTGTACGTCCCATCTTTATTCTGTTTGATATACAGATTCACTAGAGTTAGAGGGTGTCATTTCTGGAGACAAATCCGCAAGGAATGAAAATGTAATGTAAAAACTGTTCAGAAGTTCACATAAACACATCCTCAGCATAATAATAACATAACTATACATAAATAGAGTTAAAGGACTTCTACTGACTTTGCAAAGAAATGTAGTCAAAAATCCAGCCACAATTATTCTAGAAGCTTGTTGATGGCGTCAAAAACATTCAAATGCTATCATTAAAAGCTCATAATTATACAACATTCATGATTCTAAGAGGACCAGGACAAGCTTAGCGTAAGCCAGAATCAAGTTTGCTGTGACTCACATCCACCATGTAGAGATTGTTGTTAATCTGAGCGTTGTACTCCTTCACCTTCTGCTGAATCTTACCAACACTTAACTCTTGTTTACCTGGTTCAGTCTGGTCATCCTGAAAAGGAAGAAAATGTTGGAACCAGTTACACCAAAGGAAATCGGTTGAGAAGAATCAAAGATGGAGGGACGCAACAGAGAAGAATGTAAAATGGGAAAGACAGACAACTATGTCGAAGGCTCATGGCTGCACATTTGTGAAAGAAAGATGTAAGCCTGTGAATAATAGTTTGGTCCCTGAAAGTAAAATGAAGTGCTTGGTTAACTTCTTCTTGTGACATTTTTGGACAAGTATGTTTTTTAATATGTCACCACTATTTTGCAAAGATTTTCTCTAGACACTCACTAGTCTATCTTCTCTTTGTTCAGTATCTCCTTTAGCTTCACCCTGATCCTCCATCATATTTGCTTCAACCAGCCAGTGAGCAAAGGTTTCACTTGAGGTTATTTTTTAATCTGCACAGAAAACTTTGAGGATTCATTTTTTGATTCATTGCCTTTTTGATGAAGTATTTATCAAGAATTAAATATAATAAATCTAAAACCTCAGGACATCAAAATTCAATCCTAGATGTATTTTTAAATTCATAGTCACCAGCTCATACACCCTTTGCATTCACCCTAGTAGTAATGCATTTATAACTATGATCTCAAATCTAAAGGTTAGATTTCTTTTAAGATGTGGCTTCAGTGGCCTTCACTGACAGTAATCACACAGGAGAGTAAAGGGAGAAAGAAATGAAGCAAAAGTCCATGGGACGTCTGGTCTACAATCAAAAAACATTCATTAAAATGCTCAAATCTCATTTATAGTTAATTAAATTAGGATATTATTTTCAGAAAATTTTGTACTTTTATTTTAAACCTGATGTATCATAGAGTTTCCTTACAATTTCCAATAAAAAAGAAAAAATAGCAACAAGAAAAACTTTTCTTTCGTACGGAAGAGTATGTTTCTAGATTTTTTCTTTGCTTTAAACTGAACTTTCATTCCCGGTTTTACTTGTTCCAGAGTATCCTCAGACTCTCAAAAAGACCCCCGTTCTAATCCCAGCAGGGGAATAAAAGGCTAATCACAAGTGTAGAAAGTAACCTAATTTGTTTAAGATACACGTCTAAGTATCTGGATGGATTTCAACAAACCAAATGCTGGGTTTGTTTCTCAAAACTAAAGAGAAACAAACCCATCCATTTTCTAACACCCTCATCCCTAGTGGGATCGGGAGGGGTGCTGGTGCCTATCTCCAGTTAACGTTTCAGGCACACACTCACACCTAGGGAGAATTTAGAGAAACCAATAAACCTGACAGTCATGTTTTGGTCTGTGGGAGGAAGCCGGAGAACCCGGAGAGAACCCACCATGCACAGGGAGAACATGCAAACTCCATGCAGAAAGACTCCCGGGCCGGGAATCGAACCCAGAACCTTCTTGCTACAAGGCAACAGTGCTACCAACTGCACCACTGTCAAGCCCAAATGAAAATATATATTTAAAAATATAACACCACTTTACGACAATACATCTTTTTATTAATGACAAACAGTAAATGAACTGGTCAATTAACCAAGAGAGGTGTGATGTAGTAAAGGTCAGAGAGAAGGAGAAAGTGACAAATGTCTTAGCAAATAGTGATTGTGCAACTCTCTTATACATGCCTTATAGCCGATTTATTAAGTGTTAATGATGTAATACCATATTTGTTAAATATTTATAAAACACTAATAAAACTAATATATCAAACATTACTAGAAAGAGGTGAGCAGCAAGCAGACATGGTGGCGTCCATCTGCTTTGCCATAGTAACATTTCGGATGGCCATTTAAGCACAATCAGTTTTTTTGATTTTCTCAGTTACATTCCTCAAAAGTAAATGAAAAATCCAACTTATTAAGGAATTAAATTAATGATAATACTGCCACGGTGAGAGCAGTGAAAGGTGATTAGTGTTGAATAGAAATTAAACATTTCAAATTTATATTACAGAGAAAAAATAGAAAACTATGTTTAAGGTTCTTTCCACTTCACCATGATATACTACCATTTGTTAATCCATCATCTAACATCAAAATGAAACACATAAAAAGTTTTTAGATGGCAAAATGTAAGCATTTAATGGGTGAATGTTAGTTTTGCAAGGTGCGTTATTATGTTCTGTTTTACGAGTTGTATCGCTATTTACCACGTTTGTGTCAGTCTCGATGGAGTCCTCGCTGTAGTCTGTGTTCTCCGTTAACACACTCCCATGTGTGCTGCAGTCCAGCTGGATAAACGGTCGGCAGCGGTAGTGACAAGTGTAGCTGCAGTCTGAAGGAGAGAAACAGATATCAAAAGAAGGTGTGGTTTTGGTTCGTCTGTTTTGCTTTAACTTTGGGTGTTGCCAATCTGTGTATTGCACTATCTGTTCCTGTACTGTCCCACTAAGCTGTCACCTCTGTGAGAGAGACTGAATGCAACTGATAGTACAACAGAAACATCAGAAGTAAAAGAAAACAGAGAAGCAAAGACAATCCTAGGCCCTATATGTACAAAAAACACTGAGCTGAAAGATGAAACAAGCCAGAACTTCCAACTGAGAGGCTAAACGGCTTGGAGAGGAAATCTAACATCCTGAGACACTAATAAAACAGAAACAGCCTAAAATGACAATAAACATCAATTTCCATTGTGACTTTGGCAGTAATTCTTCTTCAAAACTGCCTAAAATAGAACAGAACCAGCAAAAAGCCAAGTTTAGTCTACATAAATAGACAGACACTGCAGTATTCAGCAACCATTACTTGCAGACATCAATTATACATTTGTTTGGATCTGGTCCAGCAGAATAACTCAAAAGCTTTGAAACAACATGGAAACAAGATGTAAAGCATCAGGCTTTCAATTCACTTGAAGCCTGAAAATCTGACACTTTTGCTGGTCAGATTAAAATAGGCTCAGGCTTAAAATAGATCAGAATTAGAAGAAGTACTCACTGGCACAGCGTAAGCTCTGCTTATAGAGACCCCAGATGAATTCTCCACACAGGTCACACCAGCTGAGGTGTGTGTAGCTGTAGGGCTGGAAGTCATGGCCCACTGCCCCCTCTCCCAAGTGAAGGACCGGTCCCTCGATGCTGACGCTGTCTCCAACCAGACGGACAATGCGGCCAGAGCCGGGCTGGCCGGGATTGACGGCGGCTGAGGCGATGTGTGCGGAAGGAGCAGCTAGCTCGATGGAATCATTCGCACTGAGGTCCTTCAGCTCAATCAGCTCACAGTTAGTCATCCTGTCCTCGATGCAGAAACTGAAATATCATGCAAACACTGGTGGTCCATGAGGGCGTGCAGGTGTGTGCGGAGCCATATGAAGAAGCAGCAGAGTTGGATTTACACCTGTCCACTGAAGCGTCATTTTGGATTCAGTCCCCTTCCAGAGTCAGGTAGCATCACAGTCTGAAGCTACAAGACATTAAATAAAGAAAAAACTTTAATGGATTTTGATAAAGCAACTTTTCTCTAACATACAGTGTAAAAAAATTTATATACAGCATCACATATTTATTATTCTGTGACAGCCTCACAAATATTCGGTCAAATTAACTTGTTAGGCTGTACATCTATCACAACCTTTGCTACTGTGAAGCTTTGACTTGTCTGCAGTCAAATTTTATATTTGTTATAAACTGTCTTTGTGTCTTTATTTGATTTAAAAGTCCAAAATAATTGATATTCATGTCTATAACAAACATAAAATGGACTGTCACTGCACCTACAGTTAACATAAAGAACAAATGTAAATCTGTTTCTGACTCCATCTTTAAAAAAAGAAAAAGAAAAAGGATTAATATTTGTCATCTGATGCCAGGAATCACACAGTTACATAAAATGTGGGACAAGATGACGGGTATAATCCAGATCTATCCCTCAGACAGTATTTACACTGTTCTTTACAAAATGTAGCAAACAGGAACAACAAAAACTGAGTCAGTCCAACTCAGGCAGAAAACTGAACAGTTGATGGTAACATAGATATTGTAAAACAGAGAGTCCAGCCCTGGGAACCTGGAAAAGACTGCAGAATGTTGTGGGAGTTCATCCTTCAGAAGGACATCCATAACATACAGACAGAGCTACTATAAAATGCTTTAGATTAAACATAATGATGTATTGAAACAGCCGGCATTAAACTGATGCGTATTTGCAAGTTTATATTCACAGATGTTGCAAAGCAAATTTGGTTGAGTTTGAGCTATTCTGCAAAAAGGAATGTGCAAAATTTTTATCTCTAAACTTGGAAAGCAGAGGCACACCCCAAAAGAAGGTAAGGACCTTTAGATTTTTACTTAAAAACACATTTTTTAAGATCAAGAATTATTTTCCTTCTGCTTAACAACGACTCTATATGTCTGTCTATCAAATAAATAGCCAATAAAATGCAATAAACCATGAGGATACAAAAAGTAAAAAAGTTCAAGGGGTGCAAATACTTTTGCAAGGCTTTGTGTGCTGACTTTATCATTTATGAGACTGAACAGAATTTATTAAGTCATAATATAAATGATTAAAAAACACAACTGACAAAGCAAATTCAGAAGGTTTTAAAAACCTGATTTTTTCTACATGCAGCAGGTGTAGGGAGGATTTAAGAGTCTGGCTGAGGAGGCATGTGGTTTCCTCTAGAAAATGAGTAAAACGCCAAAAATATTTCTTAATTAATGCAGCAAATTCAACTCAGTTTCTCAAGGAAGCATAAATTCATTATGTCTCCGCTGCCACAGCATTCTTTAATTAAGACTGAGAATACAACAGCATCTAAAACTGTAGTGAACGTACAGTGGGGAGAACAAGTATTTGATACACTGTTGATTTTTCAGGTTTTCCCACTTGCAAAGCTTGTAGAAGACTG
>CAEGAE010048091.1:0-58343 GCA_903067095.1 Girardinus metallicus
GAGTTTAATAAGTCGGCCACCACGGCTTCTTTTCACAGGAACAGGGGTTGAAATTGAAAGAGACTCTCCAGATCGACTGCTACTGAACTGGCCACCTGAGGGGGACAAACTAGCTGTAAGGAAAGGACCCGGAAGAGTGGATAAAGAAACTGGGGGACGACCACGGCGAGGTGGCTGAGCCAACTAAACTGGGTCCCCTAGTAACACATGAGCTGGCTTCAATCGGTCCACCAAAATACTTTCCTGATTACCGCCCAACTCAACCAACAAATCCTTAGGTCCCCTCTCCAAAACAAGGAATGGACCATCGTAAGTAGGCTGAAGTGGTGAGGGGTGTGAGTCATGGCAGATAAATACATACTCGGCAGACATTAGGTCCTTTGGCATAAACACCTGTGGAAGGCAGCGATGTGCTTCCAACGGGACAAAAGATCTAGATTCCCCATCTAGAACTGTTCTACTCCCCTGGGAATCAACCAAACCCGCTGGACCTGGAAGAAATTCCCCTGGTACCCTCAAAGGCTGGCCCAGGACCAACTCAGCTGAAGAAAACCGCAGGTCCTCTTTTGGAGCTGAACGCAGGCCCAACAAAACCCAAGGCAGGCGATCTATCCAGCTGTTATCCACCAACGAGGCCCGCAATGCAGCCTTCATTGTGCGGTGGAACTTCTCATTGGTCCGCAGACCATTGGCCTGTGGATGGTAGGTAGCAGTACGGTGGAGTTTAACCCCAAGGCTCTCTACCACTGCAGTCCACAACTCTGAAGTGAAATGGAGGCCTCTGTCAGAGGTCAAGTCCAATGGCACACCAAACCAGGGCACCCAGGAGGAGATATATGCCTGAGCCACATCAACCAAAGTGGTTGATGACAGTTGAACTGCTTCCGGCCACCGAGTAGCTCTATCCACCATCGTCAGGAGATAGGTAAAACCTCTGAAAGGCGGAAGAGGCCCCACTAAGTCCACATGCACATGTTCAAACTTCTGTTGCGGAACAGGAAACTGCTCCAGTGAAACCTTAGTGTGCCGTTGCACCTTGGCACGCTGGCAAGCCAAACAGGAAGCTGCCCATGTTCGTACATCTTTAAGGAGTCCCGGCCACGCAAACTTTGCCCCTACCAGTTTAACAGAAGCTTTGATGCCCGGGTGTGAAAGGGAATGAACTCCATCAAAAACCCACCGACTAGTAGGGACCAAAGGCCGAGGTTTGCCAGTTGAGACATCGCAGAGAATTTAAAAAAAATCCCACGGAGATGGAACTGGGCTTCCACATGCTGGAACCATGGTTCTGAATCGTGCTGCCAGAACTCTGGAAGCTCAATAACGGCAGCAAAAACAGAAGCGGCGGTTGGGGCAACGGCCACCTGGCAAGAAACTGGGTCCGAAACCACAGCTGGCGGAGAAGCGGCGGCAGCATCTGGTGAGTTCTCATTAAAAAACACGTTCAGATGTTCGAGGTAACCAATGTGGAAGTCAGCAGAAAAAGACGAAAAAGTAATTTGAGTCTTGTTTTATTCTCAATGTCTTCCAACCAAAACCAAAAATAGAATGAAGGACAACCATCAGTGTCTTCTCACCTCACCTTCTCCCCTTCACAATAAGAGCATACATTCGGGTGTGAAATATGTACATTGTATCCGTCACAAGTAACAGATTATCCAGAACTATCATCGTCATGGTAAAACCCAAAATATAAACTGTTGTAAAAACAAAGAACATTCTTCTGCATCCAATCTCACAATACTCAGAGATGACAGAAAGATAAATTGTTTGCACATTTCACCCATGATTTTATCCAGCAGCTTCTGTTTTGTTTTTCTCCTCCTTCTTCCCCCTCCAGTGTTTTTGTTTTATTTGTCCGTCTCTCCCCATCATTGCATTTTCAGATATGGCAGATCTCTGACATCTACCTGACCCACCTGATCTTTATCTGACTTAACACTGAGCAATAAATCTTCCCAGGCTTTTTCTGACAATGTGCCAGATTGCTGAATTTAACAATAAGATACCATCAGCCTCCCTGCCTGCCTTCTTTGCTGCCCTGCCATTTTTATCTTTATAATAATTAAGATATATAGTATCAAGAGTGCAGCAGATCAAGGTCAAGACCATTTGGCTTTCAGGTTCAGCAACCAGCTTGTTTGATGGAGGGTGAGGAGAAAAGGAGGGATTAAACAGAGAGGAAAAGGTCAAACAGACCTGCTGGGAAATGTCACAAATGTTTTTCCTTCACAAATACAGTAGGGAAAAGAGACATGGGAAAGTTTTCACATCAAATATTCTCATTATGTTTGAATTGTGCAAGAAAAATGGCTGCTAGACTAGAGGCATCTGAATGACCAATATTAGTTTTAGAATCAGAGATTCTTGAGGAATAAAACACATGGTCACATTTAGACTTTGAAAAAAAAAACTAAGCATAAGGAAAGACACAATAAATGATAACAAAGCTGCTTCAAGTTAAAACTATGAATTTTACCACTTTATAGCATTCTTGTTGTAGATTTACCATAAATCTCAATCAGCTTCCTACCAAAATACAATCAGCAGGCAAGGATAAAAAGATGGCTGGAATCAAGAGTTGCACTTTTAAGCTTAATTTTGACTGTGTTTCAGGTCAAAATTAAGCTAAACAAATTAAGCTGCACTTGCAAGTGATTGTTTAGCTAATTGTAGGGAATGCAGACAGAGACAGGAAGTTATCCTGCTCCACTTGTCTTATATCCAGAGCATGAGACGGACAGCCCCCCGTTTCGCCTGCTGCTCATTTTGGGTGGACCCAGTATGAAAAAGTTTGAAGATAAAACAAGAAACTGCAAAAGTGCATACAAGTGGTGTTGTTGCCAATTTTTTTCTTGAATTATTTGTTGTCATGCATGTTTTCCCTCCCACCCTGTGCTGCTGAATGTGTGGCAACTGCACATCCAGATAGATTGGTTCACATTTAAAAGTGCAGCATTAAGGTGAACTAAACCATATGAAAGTAAATTGTGTTTATTAGACCTGCTCAACATCCATCAATTCATGTATTTGTTGAGTTTCCATTCAGTAAATTATGTTTTGTGGTTTGCTGTAAATATGAAAAGTACATTTCACCATAATGGTGACAGTTTCAAGTAGAACAACATAACTTTGACGTTTTTAAGTATCCGTTTTCTCCATGAAAAAAAACTTTGTGTCTGGCAACCCTGCATGTTAGTTAAGAGTAAGCAATTTAGCCTGTTATGGGTTTTGCACATTCATTACTGCTCTTTGTCTCCCTGCAACAGATGAATGAACATTTAATAAACTCTAATTACATTTCTTCACAATTTTGCTCATTTTGTTCCTAACAAGTCCCGTATGGACTGACACTTGCTCTCAGTTCCTCACTTCATCTTCCACAGCTGTCCTCAAGATTTGCCCCAGTCTGCTATTTTTGTCCCAAGAAGAAACAACAGTAACTTTCACTTGAAGCTGAAAACAAAGTATGGTTAAACCACAATCTCTGGGTAGCCCTGCAGTTTAGCTTCAAATAACAATTTACAGTGGTAAATTACTTGCAATTTGTTGACACCACTCAAGGGATCATGAGCAATGTCAGAGGTACACATAAAACAGCTTTGAGAACCATGACTATAGATCTTTGTTTTTTGTTTTTAGCGCTTCTCTTGGCACAACTTAACCCAGGCTGCTGCCGACATCACATAAAAAGAACTTCAAGGTCTCAATCCTGAGTAAATGAAAGCCTCTGATATACCTATGGTAATATTAGGAAATGTGTCTTTGTGATCCAAGTGCTTATGTCGGTGTTAAAATAATGACATTTAATTTCAATATCTGTAGCATTAAGAATATTTTGAATATTTTGCAAGGTGTATTTACTAAATGCTGATTCTAAGGGGGTGAATATT
The DNA here is from genome assembly GCA_903067095.1 of Girardinus metallicus. Taxonomy (NCBI): domain Eukaryota; kingdom Metazoa; phylum Chordata; class Actinopteri; order Cyprinodontiformes; family Poeciliidae; genus Girardinus; species Girardinus metallicus. Next base: position 3,894 of record CAEGAE010048091.1, read on the forward strand.
TATGCAATCACTTTTTTGACATTAACATTTAAGGGATGTTTTTTTTTCCTGTTTTTGGTAAAGAAAGCCTGTAAATGCTGATTGTAACTCCATAAACAGATTATCCTCTAGTTCCCAACATAAAAACACACACTGCATATACAAATATCACATTTGATTTGAATACCCGAAAACCTGTGTTTTCAGGTATTCAAACGAACATTGGCATGTCAAGGTGACTGAGACAGGGAAGGAAACAGGTGTGACTCGAGAGAGTTGTATCTTTTCTTCTGCTGCTGGTTCTGAACTGAGACAACTACTGAGTCAACATGAAGATGGGCACACACAGTGACGCAGCATCTTTGCAGCAGCATCCAAGGGCATATGTAGTGAGGAGAAACAGGAGAAACAGTAGACCAAAAGAGAGCGGCAGAGGTTTTAAAGCTCACCTGGCTAGTTTAAGTGATGTCCGTGTCTCGGCGGAGAGGATAACATCCGAGACCTGAGAGAACAAACAGGGATAAAGGCGGGAAATAGCAGTGAGGGGGGAGAAAAAAACAGGAGAGAGAGATTAGACTTGGCTGAAGTACTTTGGGAGTGCAGTGTAAGGTGACAATTCAGTAAACACACGCAAACACACACACCAGGCGATTTGATGAAAAACAAGTAGTTGTAGATGCAGAGGTGAGAGAAAAAGGGTGAGACCAACCTACATGGTCTTACCCTCCATGTAGGAGGGTAAGACCAACGCTGGTTTGAATTCAACCAAGGAGTGAAAAGGAGTCATGTTCTGGCTGGGAACAGGACACAAAAGAAGAAAGGGATGATGTGACAGTAGGAAAGAGAAGCTTATCAGTGAGAGTGGGTGTTTGCGTCTGTTAACGCCACATGTGCAGCATTCAATCGACTGCAGCCACAGTGACAAAAAAGGCCTCCTCACTTTCCCGCTACCCTCCTTTCTCACACACAGTGAAGTTGCTTATGAAAGGATGAGAACGACATGCTTCATTTATAAAAACACACAGCTGAAGATGAGAGCAGATACAATATAATTGGCTTTAGTTTAACTCCCGTTGGTCAGATTTAATGGAAAATGAAGGTTGTGGTTCACTGTGGAGGCAGGTGGGATGCCACAAATTTAAAAAGTCTGAATATCAGAAACCACCATGAAGTTACCATTTCACTAATTTTTTCCAGTGAGGCTAAGTATTTCTACTCAAATAACATGTTTCATTAGCTTGATACTATTTTTTTTTGTGATGCATTTAAATGTCAGAAATATGGAGAATTCCTAATATGATTGCTGTGATGAACTGAAAATCTGTCCTCATTGAGCTACATCTTTGCAGCCTCCTCAACTTGTTTCACCATTGTCTTATATTTTCATATTATATTTTGTTTTCCTTCTTCTTCTCTGTCCAAACTAAAGACTGTAAATAAGCAAATATAAAATAAATCCTGCAATAACAGATGGCATATGTTAAATCAATAGAACCAAATTTTAGTTTAAGGGTGTCCCGCCCAGAATTTTGCAATATAAATATGTGTCAAGAAGTGAGCTGAAGAAGCAGGTCCAAGGCGCAGACATCCCTTTGAAAAAGGCATTTTAGAAGGTTAAAATAAAAAATTAGCCAGGGACATAGTTTATGCAACTAAACATACTAAAGCTAAGCAACACTCAAGGTAAACTAAGATTTAGATGCAAATAGCAATAAAGCAGAGCAACAGTTCAAACCAAAAGGCAAAATAATAACTAACTAAATTCCAATGTGCAACAAACAAGAAGAAACTAGACAGATAGGAATGAACTGGTATGGCAACACATTTGTAACAATAATGGCAAGACCTATCATGAAACAATAAAGCAATGATGAAATAAACAAGGAAATGAAACCGCAAAGGAAACCAAAACCCAAACACCAGAAAATCATATTAGGGTCTCATTTTCTTTCTTTTTTTAACTTTACTTTTGCTGAAAATAAATTTTACAAGGTATAGCAAAATGTCTCCAAAATTTGTTTTGGTGTTCTTTTCTAAGATGTACACTAAATGTATAGATGAAAGGCACTTTAGTGGCATCTTTTACAGTTAAGGAATTAGATATTGATACCAGGTCTATGGAGATATGTCAATACTCTGGATTATTCATGCAGTACAATGGCTAACAGAAAGCTGTGCTGAACTGATGGCAGCCCCTCTTCCTGCACCTGCATTAACCTTAGCAGTCACCCCTCTCTCAAGAAATCAATAGGTTGCCCTCCACCGTTTTCTGCCTGTTGTTCTGTTAAAAACAAGAGCTATTCTTCATCAGATCAAATGCAACTTGACTGGAATTGGATTCCAAACAAATACACTGGCTGAACCCATCTATGGTCTCAGATTTTTTTTTTTTTTTTTTTTTACATTAAAAGTGTATTTTTATGCAGACATCACAACCAGCACTGGGGTAGACACAGATACTGAAAAATATGAACTTGCCCCTTAGTTCAAAAATGAAACAGTGTGTTCTGTTTTAAATCAGTATAGGAAGATCTGTCTTTCTGAGTTATCTTGAATACAACCTTTGTCCTTGGTAATCAATCACTTTAAATATTAAATGTGAATCATAATATTTACTTGAAACCAAGAAATCAGTTATGTTAAACATAGGATGAATCACTTGGGACATGGTAATTGTAATGCCAACAAGAACAACAAATAGGCCTGGCCCTCGTAGGCATCCTTTATGTTACTTGATAAGTGGCAGCCCTAATCGGCATTGACACAATGATGACATCACTTTTACATGGATTTGTAATGCTGCTTTGACTCCCTTTACCTTGTTAACCTTGCTTTGGTAGCTCTTTGCGTAAATGTGCCTCATTACATTCATAATGTTTCATTCATTTTCACTTTTTGCAGTCAAGTTCAAAATTTTGAGTATGAATAAGCTAGAATATGTGAAACATAGATGAAGCAATCTTATTAGAAAATTTAATGCTAAGCATTTGCTCTTAAACAGAAGCTGTGGTGGTTTTCTGTGGGCTACTATAGCAGCAGGGTGTGTGATATACGTCTTGTTTGCTTTCTTCACGAAAGGGAGCCCCAAATTTATTGTGTCTTTAACAAGAGGTTGTGAGGCAATTCTGGTGCTCCAGCTGTGAAATAACTATAATTTCCCAACACGCTAAAAGCCAGACAATAGCACAGAGTCTAGAAGGGAACAGGGGGATGTTCTGGGGATGAAATGAGAGACTTGCCCCGTCCCTGCTAAACATTATATTCAATTTTGCTTGATTGGAGAATGTTTTCCCAATTTCAACCACCAGTAAAAATTGCAGTAACAGTTTATTTCAGCTTAAAACATTTTGCTTCTAAAAACTGTAAATATTTGCAGCCTCTGGCTCAACAATTTCCTCAATGATTTTAAAAGGCCACATCCACAAAATAGGGAGAAACGTCATATTTTAATTCACTAAGAGGTGCAGTCCAACCAAAACTTCTTTCCAGAGATGCTTTCACAGCAGAATCCTCAGCAGGCTTTTGGACGCTTATAAGCACAGTCTGTGTCATCTATGTTGCTAGGCAACACTGAAGCTAAATAGATGTTGGCATGATTCAAAAGAAACATCTTGCAATGTACTAACACCAACGTCATGAAAGAGATGACAAAGGGAACACATTGACAGCAATCCCTTGAGACTTCATTAAAATATAAAAGGTCATTCGGCCTCATTCTGGCTTTGTGGCGGGCCTTCTACCACCAGGAACCAGTAGGAAGGAAAATAAAAAGGACCGTTTGATGAAATACTCAGCATTTAGGAGTTGAAAGGATCTATAGAACATAAAACTAAATCAAGCTATACTTAGTGAAAAAAAAATCTTTAATATTTCTGGTTAAAACACTGAATAGACATCTGAATTTAGCAGATAATGATACACTGATGTATAAAAAAAAAAACATCAGAACTTTGTCTTATATACACAGGGAAATTAGTAGGTACACCTGATGAAGATTAGTAAAAACTGTTAAAATGAATTGACATTTTCATACACAGGTCGATCACAAAAAGTAGGCAGCACTGCGCAGATTATGTTCTTTGATTTCTCCATAGCATCTGAAACAATTCAGCCTTATTTGTTTTGTCAAATACTCCAGAAGACACAAGTGGAGGTCTCAACAATCACCTGGATTAATGATCACATGACAAACAGACCAGTTTGTGAAACTGAATGGTCATGTGTCTAACCGTCAGCAGCACAGGAGCTATGTACACTTCAGATCTCCAGTACAAAACAGACTCCTGTCATCAACAGAAATAATTTGATGACTCTGAAATTGTCAGGGTGTAACATAGATGGTCAAGAAGAAAAGTACAGAGAGGTGATGGACCGCTTTTTGGCATGGTGTGGAAACGATCATCTTATCTTGAATGTGAACAGAGCAGACCTCACTTCTTAAATCCCTCAAGATTTACAGCAAGAGACTGCATTTCTTCTTTAGGTCTGTTGTGGAGAGTGAACTGTCATCTGCCATCATCTGTTAAGGTTTCAGCATCAAAGTCAGGCACTTAAAAAGGCTCAACAACCCGATTAAGAAGACTGGTTCTGGTTTGGGGACTACTGAGGAACTACTGGAGATGATTGTATAAAGAAGGAATTCTAAAAGAAATTATGGACAACCCTGAGTATCCTCCTCATGACAACAAAGTGTCTTCAATTAGAGGCTTCTTCAGATTCGCTGTAACACAGACCGCTACTAGATCCTTCCTGCCCACATCAATCAGCATCTACCACAGCTCTTTAAAGAAAATTAGATGAGTTACGACAACATTTAACTTCCCTCTGGGATTAAGAAAGTGTTTTTAAATTGAATTGTATTCTCATTCAACCAACGCAGATAGCTCCCAAAAAAAGTCTCAGCAGACTTTAGCAAAGTCCACATTTACATTTGTGATTGTGGGACAAAAAATACTTTTTTGTAGTATTACTCCCCAATAACCCAAATAATTTTTTTTTTTACCTGCCTTACCATGCTATCTCAATATTAATTTCAGTAACATTTATTTATTTTCTGAAAATCTGTAATAGTGAGAAGCAAGTTGGAGAAGAAAATAGGGGGACTCTGAAGAAGTTTGGCTGAATGGGCAGCGTTTAATGTAAACTGGGTAAGCATGGATGACCTTAAATATTATTATAAGACTATGATCTAACAGAGGTGAAAAGGGGCTGGGCGATCAAGGGAGGCGACGATGGACGATGTCGGGACTTAACGTGTTGGAGATTTAATAGAGTGCTCTTACATTGTCTGAGAGACCCAGATGACATTTAACATGTTGTCTGGCATATAACATGGCATTTTTTTTAAATTCAGACCACAGGATTGCTTACTTCTCTGCCACATATCTCTGTGGCACAATATTTAAGTGTACATATTATCCTCATTTCAACTCATAACAGCTTAACATACTGACTGTGTGTGTTTTTAATTTGCATAAGTATAGTTTCGATTAGACTCAATTGTATTTGTTCTAAACAACCTTTCCTATTTTTATATTAGATTTTCAATTTGTCCTTCAGCCAGCAGAGGGTGCAAAGGATCGGGCTGGAAAGAAAAATGGTTTAGCTGTAAGAGAGAAAAAAAACAACTATAAAATATGGAAAGAAAAATAATCACCTTCAATGAGCTAAAGGCCATTAGTTCTGAGCTCCCTGGTGGCCAAACCTGGTATTGGTCTATAAATCGCTTAACATTTCTAAGATGGATATCAGCTTGTGTTTATGTGCTTGTACAAAGCCATAGTTTATATAAATATAGTTAATTCTAATTTCCCAAAAAATTGTATTTACTGTGTGAATCCTGTATATGAATAAAATAAGCCCTGAATTTCCCCTCAGAGATAAGAAAGAAAAGAAAATCCCCTCTGAAAATAAGTTGTTTTCACACACAATAATAGAGCACTTTCTCTACTAGTTTCCTGTTAAGTGCAATTGGCAGTAAAAGTAATAAAGGCTTCACACAATAAATGACACATTATCCATTTAAAATTAGATATGTTTTTCTCTTCTATTTGACTCTTATCTTCCTGCCCTCACCTTATTCGGCTTCTTTTCGCTGCTTTTCTTCTCAACATCATTTCTCCACAGCTTGACACCATATTTAGTGTCAAATGAAATGCCTGCCCTGTCTTTCTTAGGCACTGCCTGGTTTTAGATGGCATTTCTCTTTGCAACTAAGCCAGCACTTTCACAGCTTCCTTATAAGTTTGTGTGGGCTGCTCTAAAAACAGAACTGGTCAATTACTGCATGTTACAAGGAAACTAACGAACACATTGCATAAAAACTCACAATGCCTCTCGGTACTCACACAGAAACGCAAACACTCAAGAAAACAACTTGCAAACTGATAGCGTTCACTGTTTGAGATTCGGTGAATTCAGCTTTTGTTGCCACTGAAGAGATGCTGTGTGTGATAAGAGGGGTTTGTGCTTTGGTACAACAAATGCTCCAAAGTTTTCAAGCCTGGAAGTGTGAAACCTACCAACTGTATGTGATAATTCACTACCATTACTACAGCGTACTCACATTTTTCGTTTTGTTTCAGACATCAAGACTTAACTTGCTTAAATCCTATCATAACATGGCACAGTAGGTCTCACAAGATGCTCAAGATGTAAAAATAACCAGACCAGTTCATGGTCACTTCTATGCAAATTCAATTAAGTCTGACATTATAGGTCTAGCAATATGCATGTGAAATGGAAATTAAATATTTGTAAACATACAAGAAATAAAAGATTAGATGATAAATATGTTATGCATTGCATATGTTGGTATGCACTTTGAACTACACCAACAGTAAAGTAAGACAAGAAGAGAAGATATACACAAGCACAATGAAAGGGGTCTTCAAACATAAATGCTAATAAATGTTTTCCACTCTGTCATTTTCCTACCAGAATTTTAGTGTTCTTGTCAATACAACTTAGAAAATATTGACTCCTAAATTACTAAAGCACTTGAATTTAGCCCAGCGTTTAGAATATTTTGCAGAAATTAGCATAAAGGTTATAGTGCTGATCACATTTTTTGGTGGCACTTGTGTGTGTGAAACACCTTAAAATACAGTAATACAAGGTTGCTGTAGCATAATCTAACAGTATTTTAATTTTATTTTTTAATCCAACCTTTATTTTTATTGCATTTATTCAATGGGGTAAAAAAACATAAAAACATAAAATAAACCAAATAAAATGAAAAACAGCTGCCACACTAATTGTTATCTTAAAGTTTTTAATTGCTTCTTTAGGGTATACATTTTGCATTGACAAAGAGGCCCATTTTCTTAGCCAAATGCCACAGAGCTCAATTAGGACTTATATTTATAGGTGAGTCTATTTGTAAAGGGGTGCTTATCTAAAGATCACTATTAGATAACTGCAACAAGAAGTGGCATCTTGGGTCAAAAAGTCTCCATGATCATTTGACCCCATCTACACTCTAACTAGTTGGTCAAGGGGAATGCCAGAAAAAAAACAATTGTCACAAAAATAAACTTGAGGAGCTTACTTTAGTGCCGACATACATTGAGTCTATGAGCTTTTTAAAACAAACACTAGTGGGCTAGGTATGAAAAAATGAAGAATATGCTGACAAGCAACTTATTTCCACTTTTAAGGTGATGCACTACACCTTTTTCTGTTCCAAACTATAGCATTTGGAACTAAACTAAACTAAAAAGATTTAAATTTAGAGATGAAATCAAATCTGCTGTGAGAGATGGATCATTAATGGATCTTTCAGTGATCTAAATATAGCACAAAAATAGTTCACCAAATCCAAAATGAGCCTTTCTTTCATTGCCATCTACATCCTTTTGAAAAATTATTGAAAAGTTATATGGTGAGCTGAACAGAACAGAGCGAAAGAGAGGACCAGGTCTTTGGATCATCTGACGAAATTGTGTAATATCTATTTCTTAACAGAAAAACTTGTCAGGTGATGTTTGCCCACCAAACATCTTTTAGAAAATTTTCAGTCCAAGAATATTCTACTGTGATAAAAAATACATTCATTTTAGGATGTCTTTTTACACATTTTTACCAGAGGTGCCAATAAATCAAGCTGACACTGTAGATAAGTGTGAAATCTGATTGTGTTTAAGTGCCAGTGTCACACGGCCAACTTTCAGGGGAGCAGTGAAATAGTGAGGCACACCAGGCAGCTCTGCTTCTGCTAGGGCTGAATTATGAAAGAGCCCAAAGGAGGAAGAGCATAGGGTAGTTTTTTCTACAGCCTGAACATTATTAAATAAAAAAATATGTGAATGATAAAATGTATTTTTTATCATTCTGATAAAAAAATACATTCCTTTACATTTTATTTGCAGCAAACATATCCAGGCTTAAACTTTTAGAGGAATATCTTTTAAGAGAGATATGTTTTTAAAATTAAGGAAGAACTGCTGAAGTTCAAATATTTATATTTTTCTTATACCTGGAATTGCTCATCTAATCTAATGTTTGGACAAAGAATTGCAAAAGAGTCAGTGTAGTCTTGAGTTGATGAATGACTCGGGGAAGCGGTCTCATTCTGGGGGAACTATCAAGTTCTCAATGATCATAACATGTTTTCTTTTTCTAAGAAATATTTTCCATCACTAATAGGTTAATAATCAAAGTAGAACTGATGAATCAGTAAAAATTACAATTATTGTGGTCAAATGTGTTGGCTCTGGCCGAATCCCATCTCCTAGTGTTATCATAACATTACGCCTACCACTACATTCTGGCACTTCATACAAGTCAAAAAAAGAGATTAAATATTCCACTGCAGAGTGAAATATATTCATGTTCATTAATGATCTTATGAAACAAATTCCTTTAAATACAGTTACAAGCCATTGTATTAGGTAGACCTCGCTAGTTGGGTTTAGCCGCCTTTTGCTTTCAGAACTACCTTAATTCTTTGTGCCTTATATTTAACAACATAACAGAAATGTTGCTCAGACTTTGGTCCATATCTACATGATAGCATCACAAAGTTTCAGCAAAAGTATTGATTATACTTTCATGATGCAAGTGTACCATTATGACATCGCAAATGACAGATCTGATGATTGTGGAGGCCATTTTTAGTAAAGGAAGCTATTCTGCTGGAAGGGATAGATACACTGTAGTCATAAAAGGATCAACAAGGTAAACAATCCCGATGAGAGCTTTGGTATTTAAACAATGATTGATTGTTATTAAGGCATCCAAAATGTGCCAAGAAAATGTTACCCACATCATTATATGACTGCTGTTACAAGGCAGGTTGGATAGATACTTTCATGTTGCTTATGACATACTGAAGTCAAGAGTTCAAACGTTTCTCCAAGCGGTTATTGTCCAATTTCTGCGAGCATGTGCAAACTGTAGTACCCATTTCTGCTTTTCAGCTCTTAAAAAGGGCACCTGGTGTGGTAATCAGTCAACGTAGCTGCCAACATATTGTGCGTCTATCAATGATCTCCCACCAGTTGGAAATTTTACTCTGACATCAAAAAGGCATGTTCTTTCACATAAATCCACTCTCTGGATAGTCACAGTTTTTTAGACCACTGAAAACCTGAACAATTTTATATAAAATGTTATATAAATACCAGAAGATTCTGAGATTTTGGAACACCCAAAATGGCCCAATTGGCACCAACAATTATGCCATGTTTAAATGCCATGTCCCCTTTCTTTTCTTTCTGATGTTCAGTTTGAACTTCAGCAGGTCACCTTCACCACGTCTGGATGTCTACAAGCATTCAGTTGATGCCACTTGATTCACTTTCTGAATAGGTAAATAAATCCCAGAACACTGAACCCAGACTGGCTGGGCTCCACTCTAATGCAATTGCTGGTAAATGCATGAAGTTTGTGACATCATTTGTCAATTAGTAGTTACTGAGTCTGACGGTTTGTCTATAAATATATATTTTAAAAAAAACTAAAGGGGTAGAGGTTTGACCTAAGGAAAAGGAGATTAAATATATTTTTGATTTTAGAGTCGCAAACCACAGTCCAACAACACTGGTGATTGCGGCGAGAGAGAGAGAGAGTGATTGGTGGGGGGAATGGTAATTTACTCTTTAACTGCCTTTAATCTTTAATTGGCTGAATCGAATGAAACCACACTGAGCTGCTGGATACCTTTAAACAATGTGGAAACATCTCAGAATTGATGCTAAATGGACCAATTCTCCACTTGCAATTTAAGAACATTCATAATATCATCAAAATTGAAACTCATAGTCTCCTAACTCACTCCTATTGTTGTCCGAAACATTGAAGGCTAAGGCAACAATGCATTCGCCAATAAATCCCCTTCTTGTATCGTTTCAGTTTAGAGCTTCATTCGTTATGCCAATGCAGATTGTCCTCGGTTTATACAGGCGTAAAAAAGGTGTCGCTATCTCTCAGAGTTGAAAATAAAATCATACACCATGTCTAATATAAACACAACTGATACAATACAAGGCCGTACCTTTTGGGGGTTTCATGGGTCTGTGTGGAACAGTGTGCGTGTGTGTGTGTGTGTTCATGTGTTTGTGAGGTGCTGCTCAGGGGAGTGTGGAAGGTTGCTGAGGGTGGTAATGAGCAGTCGCTCCGTTTCCACAGCAACATTCTAACTCCGACAGTCTCCATGGCAACTGATAACAGCATTAGCTGATTCAGCCTAAGTAAAGGTTCATGTCAGAGGGAGGGCAATAGATTTTTTTTTTCTTTTTCTTTTTCTTTTTCAAGAATGGCTGTTAAAGGTAAACAGTGACAGAAGGGTGGGTTGTGGGGTGTTGGGACTCCTAGGAGGCAAAACATAATAATCTAAACATCTGAAGCAAGTGGACAAAATATCCAGACACAATGACATTTTCTGCTGACAACTTCCATATTTTCATGTAGTCTGAGTTCATTGAAAAACCAAAGACAAAACACAAAAAGGCATGAGGTCTTTAGAGATAAATGAGGAGTTGACAGATGTAATGATTATCTAGCAGTTATGTTAAAATGTTTTGTTTAGCACGACTATAAATTAAAATATCAAACATTTAATTTATATGTCTGATTAAATGCAAAAAGGAAAACCGTCTAATTTCTTGAGAAGCTATATTTCAGGATTTTATTAAATATAAGCCATAACCATTAAAAAAAAGTGAAATACATGCTAGAAATGTATCACTTTGTGTTAACTAAATCCTCATGAGTTTAATTTTTTAAATCAATTGTCTAGAGAAATGACCTTTAAGATATTCTGTCTTGCCAAGATGCACTTGTAAAAATGGCAACAAAGTCTCCTTCCCCAGCCAGCACACCTAGGTGGGCCCCATATGGTAAAAAAGAGGGCAGACCATATGGGTTTGCCCATGTAGGGCCACCACCACGTAGGGCCCATGTAGGGCCCATGTAGGCGGCCACCCTACATGGGCAAACCCATGTGGGGCCACCATGGAAACCGCGGACAAACCCATTTGGGACCCATATGGTCTGCCCTCTTTTTCCCCCATATGGAGCCCACCTAGGTGTGCTGGCTGGAGGAAGTAAAATTGAAGAAATTAAGATGACCAATGCAACCCAATGTCTAAAATCCAACAAATTCCCAAATAATGAGATAAAAAAAACTAAACAATGTCTCTGAAGTTTAACATTATCCATTCAGCAATGCTGCACCTTGACCAAGATCATTTCTGTACAGTTACCTAACCAATAGAAATACTTAACCTACTATATATTCAGCATAAAAGTTTAACTTTGGCTATTAAGTCAAATATTATGGTTATATTTGCCACATTTAACATTGAAAAAATAAGAAGCAAAATCAGCTCTTTGGACATGGGTGGTTTTTCTCTCCTTTTTCCCAACAAAGAGAGAAAGGGGAGAAAAAGAAAGAGAATGGGGGCAAGTAAAAAAACAGAACATTAAAGCTCTGAATGCAGAAATGCAGTAAACAGCAGGGATGAACGAAATTGGAAATTCAAGCAAGTGTGATATTATCATTGAGCATGGCAATGATAATATCAGTCATTACCATGCTTTCCACAATCTTAAATTACCTCACAGCACTGTCTCATGTATCTAGTGTGAGCAGCTACCTCAGTGAGACTCCGTTAAAGAAATTGAATGCATAACAGCCATGAAAAGCATTCATTCATAAAATTAAGAAAACACACTGAACAATAAATATTGCATTTCAAAAATATTGCTATATTAACACTGTGCTCATTAGTATTAAGACAAGGTACTTTAGCCATATTGTGCAAACAAACCAGTTCTGTTTTTAAATTGTTTGGTTAGCAATGTATGCACATCACAAAAACCATATCACAAGGTAAATGAGACGACAGAAAATTCAACATTTTGAATCTTTATAGATTTTAAATTATGTGTTTAGCTTCTATGACACTGAATGTTGGAATTTGGGCATAAACAGCAGAAATAAAAAAAAAATTTGTGTTAATATGTGAATCAATTCTGAAAACAAAAACATATCACCATATACATGATTCTGTCCACACTACTGGCATCCCTGGTAAAGACGTCAGTTTGTCAAAGCTTGTCAGACATCATGCGTTTAACACCATAATGCCTTTTGAAGGTGTTACACAAAGACAAATCCCCCAGTAGGGCTCAATAATTATTGATATGTCCACGTCCTAACTGGCTTACAGCCTCTGGTTGCCATGGAAAAAAAAACAAAATGTGCGTCACGATAAATTTATCCATAGTGATGAGGCAAACAAATCAGAATGAAAGAAATAGAGATTTTTCTATACTCTTAGCAGCAAAAGTGTGCTATTTATAAAATACTTTTATTCCAGCAGTATTCCACTGTACAGTGCTCTTTTACTGTAATATGCTGTAATAATGTAAATTACAAATCATAGAAAAGGCACGTCTACTGGATACAACATGGACTGCAGGCCATAAAAAAGCAGAGTTTGTTCTCTGCGTGTGTTAGAATGGTGGGTGGTAAGACTTAATGGCTTCCACTGGGAGCAGCAGCAAGACTCAGTGTACGATGTTAGCAACTAATCTAAACCTCATGGTGTTACGCTCATTACAGAATTAGAAGGGACGAGTCAGAGTGGGCTGGAAGTTGACAAGTCTGGCCTCAAATTGTGGCATTTGGTCTAAATACTTAGAGGAGCTGTCTGGATTAATCACAGCTAAGCAGGTTTTTGTTGAAAACAGCAAAAGGAAACATTGTTAAATTAATTGTTAATCTTTGGTATTAGTTAAAATATATATGAAAATGCTTTTTTTTCTTCTCTCTATCTTTCTGGGATAAGAAAACCATTCATGTGTCTCTGTGTATACCAGTACAGTAATCCCATCCATTCTTTTCCTCTTGTAATCCTGTAATTTCCTGCAGAAAGGGAATTTCCCTCTCACTCTTAATCACATAAAACTACCTACTAATCCTAATCTAATAACTATTCTATTTTTTATCTTCTCTTTGTTCATATTTTTCAGTCTGCTTTTACTACTTTCTATTGAGAACAAATCTGTTTGAATGCATGCCCTAATTATATGTAGATATTAAAATTCAGAAACCTCAATAAGTGAAAAGTAGTTACCTCTTCAAACATTTTATTTGAAAAAACTATAGAGAAAATATAAATGAGGAACTGAAATCGTAGAAGGACATAATACTAAATGAATTATCACTGCAATATAAAAGTATTTATAATTTAAAATTATTGTAATTACTGAGACTAAGACTGAGCTTTTTTTTCCTCCAAAAAAGGATGAATTGCTTTGCTATTCATCCTACTGAGCTACTTGAAATATGAGGGAAAATATGGCAGCCTTTGTTGGGAAAGTGAAAATTAACCCTCACTGGGTCTTTTGGCAAGATAATGATTCAAACATATGACCAAATCAATACAGAAACAGTTGACCATGAACAAAGCCAGCCTTTTTCCTTTACCACATCAATCCTTAGACTTAAAAACCTAGAGAAAATCTGTGGTGTGAGTCAAGAGAAGAGATTATAAGAGAACGCCCAGGAGTCGGGATTATTTAGATCACAAGTGTCAAACTCCAGTCCTCAAGGGCTGGCGTCCTGCAACGTCTATGTGCGTCTCTGCGTCATCCCAACTGAATAATTAGATCGTTAGCAGGACTCTGGAAACATTGACTTCATGAGGAGGTAATTCAGTCATTGGATTGCGGTGTGTTGCAGGACACTCGTCACTGAGGCTTGAGTGTGACACCTCAGATTTTGATTAGCTGTGCAAAAAGGAATGATGAGTGACTAAATGCTGTTTTATTGGTAAACTAGAGCTGTAGAAAGTACTGACAGCAAGATGCGCCAAAAGGGATTTTATATATATTTTTTTTTTACTATTTTTTTCTCTCCCAGCTAAATAAATCTACTCTAATTAGAGGGTGTATTTTTTTGTGAGGCTATAAAGTTTTTTTATTATTATTATTTTCATATCTTCAGTCATATCTCAATTGAATCTAGAATAGGTTTGTAGGATATCTGCATCAGTATTAATATCCCTGAGGTTCTTTGACACAAAAAAAAAATACTTGTGTGCAGACCGCTGGTAAAAAGATGGTGTGAACCAATTTAAACACATTTACAGGGTAGTTGGTAATATTGTCAGAATACTGAAGAATGGCCATGTGCACATTGGAACAATGGTAAAAACACCCAGTCGTGTAATCATAATGGGTGTGAAAAGCACACCAGTGACCTTCTCTTGTGGTCTTTATGGTCCTCTAGTTGACTGTTGAGCATTTTGCTTGATGCAGTTTACCAATAGAGGATTGATCATAAAAAGTTTATTTATTTTAAATGGAAAACAACATTTGCTTCTCTTTCAAAGCGTGGCTTAATTACTGTATGTAGACAGCAGTTAGGTAGCTTTAGAAAAGGGGGTGGAGGGTAGAATTCTGCTGAATCCTCCTATCAAAAACCCCTCAAAGCATTTATTTTTGGTACACATGGATCAATCATTGATAAACTTCATAATATCACTTATTAGGTATCACTTAGAGGTGCTAAATTACTTGAACACTTAATGTAAATTACAAATTTTTAATAATAGTAACTCCCTGCATTAAACTGAGATGACTGATCACAAAAGACTAGATTTTTTAACTCAGCTGTCAATCCAAATTCTGTAGATCTAGGATTGTAAATCCCAATAAATAGCTCAAAATGATTTGAAACTGTTTTTATCATTTGAGAAATATTTTCATTCTAAGAAGGCTGGTGTCACTCAAAAACTTGAGAGGGGTATTTCTGCTCCCATTTGTCCTTGTCTAAACTATTATGCACCTTTCACATGTATCAGCAACAAAAAAAAAAACTTTGATTGCCTGCAGTTGGACCAAAACTCAACAGCAAGACTTTTAACTGGAACAAACAGAGTAGCTCTCTGCAACGCCTAGCTCTGTCTTACATTGCTGAAGTCTTAAATCCACACACTACAACTTTCAAATATTCAAAAAGAAATCTACTGGCAACCCAAAGGACCACTTTGACGTGATCACTCTTTCCAGGATGTTGCACCTTGACTGTGGAATAAGTTTTGATTTTTACTTTGTAGTGAGAGATTTGACTCATTTAAAAAAAATAAGCTGATGATAATTCTTATTCAAACCTGCTTTTCTTTTAGATCTTTTAAAATAATAATTTGTTTTTAATCAATATCTGAATAAAAGTCTGAGTAAAAATCTGTTGAAATCTGAGCAACAGCGAACACAAAAAAAGATAAATACGGAAATTTTCAGATACTTCAATTGCCTGTCAGGTTATGTGTACGTGTTTATCTTTGTATGTAAATGTGCTAATTTGTGTGGATGTGAGCTTTCGCTTTGTGTGCAGGATTTCCTCAACCGTTTGTGACATAACTGGAAAAGGAAGGACTTGCTTCCCTGAAGACGACAGCCGAGCAGATAAAATGCAACACTTCAAAACATTTCAAGAATTATTCATGTTCTCCTCTCATGTCTAACTTGCAAGCTTTTCCGTCTGGAATTCCCACAGATCTTCAAGAAGCTCAAAACTGCAGATCACACAAGCCGCAAAGTGTCTGGTGACAATATCGACAATATGGTGGGAATCAGGGAAAGCTGGAGCAAAAGGCAACGGAAAAAAAAAAACAAACAAAAAAAAAACCGAAGAATGGATAACAGCTGAGACAATATGGCGCGATAGATGTAATGTACTTTTCTTTTACTATGTCTGTGATGAACAACAAACTGACCCGGCTTCATTATTATTAGTATTATTATTATTATTTTATTATAACATCACACCAGCAAGAGTCAAATTGGCTTAGGAAAGAAGTTCTCAAACTTCTTTGATAGATCTGTCAATTTGGTAAGTGCCTAGTTTTTCCAAGTAGCTCCATACTGACAGATATTCTTAAATTGCTTCAAATCAAAACTTGGACTTTTTCAGTTTCTTGGGAATGGTATGAGAACAAACAAATCACTTCTGTTTGTTGGCACTTAGGATGCATTTAGTTGCACTACATTTCATGTCTACTCAAAATTTGAATGGATGGGTTTTCTTTTTAAGAATATATAAGTTCTAATCTTACTTTAATATAATGTCTAAGAAAATTGACATTTCACATTAATTTGGGATGTAGTTTTAATCAACTTGTTATTGTAATTAAATGGATTTCTGACTCACCCTGATTGAAAGAGTCTTAGGTATCTTCTGTTTATTTTTCACCTATCAAACAGTCTTTTTGTTAAACAGAGGCATTATTCAGGATGTGTTAATGCAAATGGACAAAAAGCTCTTAATGTGCTGTTCAGTTAAGTGCTCTATGCTTTGTTTACTCTGCTGGAAGAAAAAAAAAATAAAGATTTTATTGCAGTGCAGTGCCTTCATTTAGCAGTTTCTGTGTCTGGTCTACGTTGTAGACCTTGGGGGGGCGTCGCCATCAACCTCTGTGCTCCATCAAGAAAAGCCATTAAGAGGAGCAGTAATATTAAAGCCGTTCACTAAACTGATGTGAAATGCAATTAGGCTGACAGAGTGTGTAGCCCGAGCAGTTTATGTAAGCTTGTTAATATTCAGAATCAGCACAAGCAGGATGTCCATCTGCATTCCTTCTCAGACAAACTGACAGACAAATAGATACGTCTGATTATAAACTGTCTGATTGCGGTTCCATAAAAGGCAAATATTCAGCGTTAGGAACTGACAGAATTCACACTGTGCAAATGCCCTTTCATTTCATACCTATAAATGAGCCCAATTTTCCAACCTATCCACGCATCTTTTTGTGATTTCTGTAAGTGTTCCATAGCAACATTTTACCAAGAGACAGGGGTGAAAATTGGTCATTTTGACTGAGATGAAAGGAAGACTGGCTGGGGAATATTCACCCCTCTGTACATGACTGATATCTGTTTAGCTAGTAAACACTTGCTAACAAGGACGTAGAAGGTTGTGGGAATTTCTTCAGCTCAAACGGAATCTGGCTTGCTTTGAACTCATCTCTGGAGTGTTGGGCTTTTGATGGGAAGTGTGAAAGTGTTGCATAACACAGCAGTGAACAGGGAAAATTTTAATTGCATTTTCATATGTATCATCATATCAATTTGAATTTTCTTTTTGCCTAAACCTCCTCAAAATAGTTTAATATGTGTTGGACTTAGCAAACTGTCAAGGAGTATGAACTTAAATTTGCTTACTTGCTTTCAACATACAGAACATATTTTCAAAATCCTTTTGGTGTATTAAAACTGCCAAAATAAAAATCCTGAGGTACATTCGATGTAACTAGTTTGATTAATGTAAACCATTTGCAGTCGTGAGATATTCCTCCATTTTCAACCCTCTGTGGGTTATTTGATAAAGTGGCTGGCCATTTATCTGCATATCTACACCCACACACTCTTCAACAGCCCTTATAAAATCCAAACTAGCAAAAACAAGTGCTATGAACATGCATTTTACATGTAAATGTAGCAGTTAACCAATTGGACAGAGCATCATGGCAGCAAATGACACAAATGACATTTCCCAAAATTTCAAAAAATGGTCAAAGATTGTGGGAAAAGAAATGAAGAAAATAGGCAAAGAGTGAAAAGTATTTGAGTACAGTTCTATACAAAACTCTGGGCTTATTTTAAGGGACTTGACAACTGACCTCTGATGGCTTAAACCTAGCTGTTTGTACGCCACAAGTCATAAAAGACCCAAATCTTAGACAGGTCATTTCCCTGATAGGGCTGATGATAACACAACAAATGAAGTCAACATTCTCCACTGTATGAAAATTTAAAGGCTAACCGAATAAGATCACAACTAATGCCATTCGTTTTCTGTGTTGATCAGGTAGGCGTTATTAGCTCAACTATATGACCGTTATAAAGAATTAAACATGTAATTTTATTTAGACTATAAAAATAGTTGTTTTAAATCAAATGTACAACATACACCAGTGACCAGCATTCTGCACCAAGCTTCAATAGAAATTTTAATAGTTTTTCACAAACACTTGGGGTGATCTTAGCTGACACATTGCCTTTCAGATCGTATTCCAGTTAAACTAGCCCTGACCTCAAAATATACAAATCAGTTTATTACATCACAGCCAAATTAGACTGCCTCATCAAGACACCTGCTACATACTAAACACAGTATTCCTGCTTTTTTTTGGCAAAGGCATTAAATTACTGTGATGAATGTATGAATCCCTGTCCTGCACCCATACCCATCATTTCTCTTTTACCCTTCCTCCTTCCACTTTGTTTTAGGATGTTCTGTCCTTGAACACAAGGTAGATTTACTTTAGGTGCCTCGTGTGAGAAATAATCCTGGATTTTAGCTCTGCAGTTAAGACCATTTTGAGAGAGTTGGGTGCAGAATAGGACCCAAAATGAAACATATGCAAGCAAGGGAGAGAGGATGATAGAGAAACAATAATTAGCTTTGCTTCACTGGTGAACAAATGAAAAAAAAAAAAAAATGCTGTTCTGGCAAAATCCAAAGGCTGAAATTAGTATTCAGTACTGTCTTAAAAGCTAAATAAAATTCAAAGCAACAACATTTAGGTCCAAAATGGCAAACAACAAAGAAGATATTGATAGAGGCTATAGAAACACACTATTCTTCCAAAAGGCAGAACACTCAAAAAGAGACGATGAGGTCCAAGAGACAATAACACATTTAATTAGCAGAGACAACAAGGCCAAATGGTAAATAATTTATTTGATGTCTTTTACCCAATTGTATTTAATACAATCAAAAAGCATTAAAAGTAGAAAACAAAACCTTGTCCTTCATGTTAATTGTTAGTAAAGGTTTTGCCCAGTTCCTGTTTCCACAAACATATTGAGATATTTATGGTCTCTTTTAAAAGTATCCATAATTTTAAGAGATTTGAATGCTCTTAAAATTATTCACCTCTTTTAAAAGAATATAAATTATTTGCATTTTGTCAAGTTACAGCTACATATGTTATTGCATTTTATTGAAGGTTTTATTGGGTAACCCAACGCAAAGCAGCGTATAGTTGTGAAGTGAGAGGAAAATGCATATTTTTCTTTTTTATTTACAAATAAAAATAACTTAAAAGTGTGGCATGAATTTGCATTTTTGCGTTGACCTACCTTTACTATAACACCCCTAGATAAAGTCAATTCAAACAATTGCGATAAATCAAGTCCATCTGTGTTTATTCTCACCTTCGTATGAATCGAGATGTTCTGTGAAAGGCCCAGAGATTTGTTAGACAACTTTGGTAAACAGACATCTTGCATCAGAAAAATGCAAGATGTGTCCCCTATTTGTAAAAATCTGCCCTCTTGTTCGATGCACACAAAGTTACACTTTTTTGGCCTGAAAACTAGCATTAAATTTATTTATTATTTAGGTTTATTTGATAGGGACAGACACACTGAACAGAGCCGCAGCCCCATGTTTGTGTTACAGTGCTTACAGCAACAGGCTAATTCGCAGCACTTGTCCCTAGATGGGTTTTTCAACCTAAACACACCATCGCACTGTGATGGAACATGGTGGGGACAGTGTTATTCTGTAGGAAGGCATTTCCTCTGGAGAGAGCTAAAAATAGAAGAATTATTGAAGAAAACCTTTTAAATTGCAAAATACTGTACATAAGACTGAAGCTAAAGGCCACCTTCTGGCAGGAGACCAACGTAAAACACCCAACCAGATCTACAAAAGAATGGTTTAGATCAAACCATTTCCATTTGTTTAAATAGCCAATCAATCTGGATCTAAAAATTGTTGAAGATAAGAGATGATTCTTGAAAATTTATGTTCGCCGTCTCGCCATCCCATTTACGATTGACTCTGGTGTTGTATAAGTAAACGAAGCTTTATGGCATTTTTTCTTCCACTTGACTATTATGTGCTACTTTGTGTTGATCTATTGTATTAAATCCCAAAGCAGACCATTTAATTTTATGGTTGTACTAGCATAGAATATAAAAAAACTAAGATTATGAATGTGTTTGCAAGGCATTGTATCTTCTCAATATTTTGAAATTAATGTTTTATTTGTCAATAAAGGATACAACTGTGTTTTCACACTGAAGAAAGCTTTAAATGTAACCTCATTACTTGCATAGCCACACTGACCATTGTGATAAAAACTGGAAAAAAAACAACACATTTTTCAGCCAGAAAGGCAGCGATAGTAAACGACCAGCAGGTAGGTGGCAGACATGTTAGCTGCGTGACAAAATGTGTTGGTGCTGCTGCCACTGAAAGCCTCTCTTTATTATACAGGGATTTGTTTCCCACTTTCTTCTGTCTCATACACAGAGATAACTGCACATGCACCATTGTGTCAAGATGTGACAAACAAGAGTCATGTGTGCATGTGACTGTCTGTGTCTCTCTATGATTTCTGGCAGATTTTATGTCATTCATATCACTGAGAATCAGGATTAAGTTGCCTTATTCACACACCAATCTTACGTAAAGCACTACCACTACTTGAGTGTGAACAGGCAGACAGCACGGCTTCCACACCAAGCTGGCACCTCTTCCTGGACTGCTGACTCCAACAACTGACTGAGCTAATGACAATGATGATTCAGGGTGATGCAGTAACTCGATAATTTAGGTTCTTGCTAGATGATTTTATCAAAGTCTAGAACTGCACTCTAGGTTTTCCTTTTGCACTGTCTGGAAAATAACCAAAATGGGCACTGACAACTTTAAAGTTGCAGTTAATTATCATCCAGTTTTTTTAATAATTTTAAGTTTATTGACTAAACACATGTAAAGTATGGTTTCAGTTATTTTATACAACGAGTAAAGGTTAAACAATATACAACTAAAAAATGTGAACATTTTCAGAAGATCTGGACTAACATTTACAAATCATTTAAGAATTTCAATAAATTATGACTCCTTAATGGAAAATATAAACATCTAATGATGCTTCACTTGAGACCTTTTTACAATACTGAAAATTAGGAAACAAATAATGGAATGAATATTTTCCTTCCAGTAACTTTGGTTTGGGACTTGTAGCAAACTTAAACCAGTTCATCCAATGTAATTTTGTGATGTTGAACTTAGTGTCAAATGTTAAATCTTCCAATTTTGGATTTTTACCAAAATATACATATATTTATGCATTCATGCTAGAGAGAATAGCTAAATAGTGTGCAAAGGTTTTAAGGACATTATTATAGAATCATGTTTTCCACTGAGAGAAGATGATCAAGGAGGTTGTGCTATAAAGCAGATTATGTTTAGTTAATGGATATTCGGTTATGTGTTTGGCTCACAACTTGAAGGGCAAAAAAAAATGCCTTTGCTTAGCGAACAGTCTGTATCACAGCAAGAACTGTCTTATTTTACCATCTATTTTGGGCACCAGTTTCATAGCCCAACTCTGCTCTGAACTTCTCCACAGCAGGGATGAAGATGGACACACTTTTCAGACATAATTAGTGAAAAATTCTGAAAACCATGCATGATGTTCTTTGCATTTCACGCCTATGTGCCATTTTGTATTTGTCCTGCATCTAAAATCCTACTAAAACACAAATTCATGGATCAAATGTGACGAGTATGGAAAAATCCTAGGGGTATGACTACCTCGTAATACATTGTAAAAACTGGCACGCACATCTTAAAGATCCAGTTCCCTTCTAGGACTTAGGCAAAAACAAACAGTAAACAAACCCCGACTGGCTTGACACACCGAATTTCGCCAAGTTCTTATCTAACTGCATTGCCGAAGATTATTTTTTTATATATAAAACATAAATGCACACTGAATAAAGGAGATATCAATGCAGGTCATATGATGCAGATCACACCCACTTGCTGTGATCATTCATGTTAATGCCATTGCGTAACATGCAAAATAATAATAATAATAATAATAATAATAATAATGATAAAAGAATCCTAGATGAACTGCTGCCAGCACAAAGAGGAAAGCAGGTGGAACACTCAGCCAGAATCTCCAGACAAATTCCTTCATGGTGCGTTCGGCAATCTGCAGGACTCCATAAATCCCACCCTCATCTTGAATGCATGAGGCATCTAAATGTATGTGCAGACACTGGAGCAAGTGGACTCCACAAAGGGAAATCGATATCCAACCCCAGCCCCCAATATGTAAATGAGATGTGACTGAAGCAGGCATGCTCTAAGTGAGAAATCCATCTTGTATGAGCTAACCAAATATCCATTCAGAGGGAGCAATTTGACCTCGGACAGCGTAAATTACAGGCTTTCTTACCTTATTTCGTTACATTAGATTTACAATGGAACAATGTATGAAAAAGTTATTTTATTTCAGAATGAAGTAGCTTATGTTGACAACATTAGGCTATATATTACTGATGTTTAACATGGAATGGGAAATATCAATAGCAGAAATGCAGATTATCGGGATGTGTGATCAATCAGTGGGGCACGCCAAAATGACTCAGCACTGGTTTTTGCAGCTCTCTCTCTCTCTTCTCTGTCATTAGAAAAAAATATAGCAAGCAACTATATTTAAGCATTTGTTTTTAACATCCATATTCATTCTATACTGTATGTTTGTGTAATGTGCTATATAATCTCTGGAGCCTGATGGTCATTCATTGCCACCGCAGCCAAACAAGTTCCTGCAGGCACCGCAGTAGATGAAGCCTTTACAAAACCCAATGCAGACATTTTTTTTTTTTATCATTTAATTTCCTCACATAGAAACAGTGCGTATAATTGGACCAATAAGACACAGGACAATTAGGTCAATCAGCAGGTCTCTCCCACCTCAGAATCTGGGTTTCTAGATCTGTTGCTCAGCAGTGATTTCACATCAGATTAAAGCCGCAGAATCGTCCCTTCAAAAGCTGAATGGCACCACAGAACCACCACACATACACTCACAAGAACCGAGATCCAGTTCTGTTATGCACGAACAATGCCTCATTTTTTTTTTCCACCTCATCAAAGAGGTTGAGCTCCTTAAAACATTCACTTATTGCCTGATGGTAAGATTGCCTCAATGTCAATGTCTTAGGCTTTTTAATTGAGTTACAAATTGTGTTTTCTGCTGCATTACAACGCTAGAAGTATAAAATCTTTACCTGTTCGGCTCGGCGTCTTCCAGTAAAACACCGGTCTGTCGGACACAGAGGCACCGCAGCCTTTCAGTTACCGTAATACCGGAACTAGGCGTGCCGGTTCCTGTTTATTACGGTTACTACGGTGCTCTGGAGGAGCCATTCTTGCTAGAAACTACCATAGTGGTTGAATCAAAATATGTCTGCATTTTCATTTTCGGTAGTATGAGAAACAGAGAGAGTAAATAGTAAAAATTTTAATGTAAATTAATGCTAGAAAGACAGCAATCACCGCCGGCCGATTCAACTCCATGCACCAATAAAATGTGATAATGCTGACAGTTACCGTAAACATTTTTATGACCATATAAGTGGCACTTCTTGTGTCGGCAGGTGCGTCATAGCGTCGTTAATAGTGGAAAAAAGGCAACTAAGTTGTAGCTGTTAGTCTTAAGAAATTTAATGATGATGATGGTAATGAGACGTTTTTTTTTTTTTTATCATGTTGAAATAATACTGACAAAAATCAAACGGCACATGAAAATAAATACATTTATTTTTTTAATTTTGAAAAGTATACCTTTATTGAGCCCTATATAAGATTAAAACATTAAAGTAATGCATTTAATGCACCGTTAAAAATAATGAAAGCAGACGTTTTATTGACAGTTCTTTCTTTATTGCTTTTTAATATTACTATTTTTGACATATGCTGATCCAATACTATTCTGCCGCACCGTTTTTACTATAAATATGGTGACTTAGAAGCGCAACAAAAATATCTTGACTATCTGACGCGATGAAAGTCCATTGTAAATGGTAAGCTATTTTTTCAAACTTTGATAGAAGGACGCCCTCTAGTGTGTAACTGTAAAAACATATAAACATAGTAAAAGCTGACTGAGCCTATTTTCAACACTATTATTATTAAATGTTAAAGCCTTTCTGCATTAACACAGTTATTTGCGTGTTTTTAAGTTATGTCAAATACGCTAAATCTATCCACTAAGGTTAAAGTGCATGGTATTAGATTCATTTTGTTTTGCCTCTGATTTGAGAAGCGATGGCCCCCTCTTGTGGCCAGCGGTGGTTCTCTTTGCATTTCATTTGAGACTAATTGGGTGATTTATTTTTACAGGTGCAGCTAGAGACAAGATGAACTTAAGATGTAAAACCTTTGTCTTTTTAACCTTTCACCACAAGACCTGGTCTGTCAATCATAACTCCTAACACAAATTAGCACTAGAACTAAATGAAACTAAGAGTCCTTCACAGGGACACTGAAGGATCAATTAAACTGTAAAATGTGCAGACTTGATAAGTGTATTTAAAGCACATTCTCAGATCACTATAAACTTCAAATGGGATATCATTAATGAAAATAAATATTTGCCCTTGACATTTGACCAGATTCACATGCACAAACCAGGAATCAGTCATGTCTGCATTACTAAAAAATAGAAATAGTTAGGTGAAATTGAGTTTATGACTCCTAAGGTCATGTACCAAGTCCTTGGTATAAAGTTAGATACATAAATTCATTTAAATTAGAAGGGTGACCTCAGCCATCTGCACATCTGGCCTCTCACTGGTTGTCAAGGAAATTATAAGTGGGCATTATGCATTCAAGACTGAAGCACAAGCTGCTTCACTCCAACTGTGGCCCAAAGAGCAGTGACTTTGACACGTTAGTTATATCTTAACAATATATGAGCTCACAGTATTTGATGCAACTATTAGCTTTTATGCAATAAATTAAAGCATATTTATAATGTTTGTAGCATACTTCATATAAAAACGTGAAAAAAAGATCAGAGCTTTGAAAACAGTTGAAGTTTCCAATAATGTGTAATTACGGTGGAGATCTAATAAAAACAAACAGCTTGAAATGTACAGAAGGGAGTGCCATGTTCTACTATATTCTATAATAGTGGATTCTTTTCCCCAATTTAATTTTATTATAAAATATTTTTTTGCCTTATATCTTGGCTGATCCCATAAACGTTTTCTACAAATCTTTTTCAGGTATAGCACAATGAAAAAGGGGTATTTGGATCTACTCATTGCAGAATGTTTGCAGACTTTTTGTGCATTTGTTCAGTCACATATTTTCAGATTACTGAGATGATGATGGGTTGGTGGAAGAACGGACAGACATAGTGAACAGTCATATGGACGAATTAGCTGATGGATTAATTAATGAGCAGATGGATGATCAATGTGCATCTTCATAAAAAACAACAACATAAAAGTAAGCTGATTGAAGCAACTTATTTTTAGAAATTCAGATGTTTCACAAGTAGACAGTTGCCAGGAAATAAGCATGCATATTTTTCCATGCGCCATCTTCTTTTTCCATACTAAGACCTGTGCTCAAGTCAAATTCCATACTGTTCCAGGTCATCATTAATAATAATGAGATTCTTTTATTATTGCTCTGACATTTAAACAAAATGCATCTGTTGTGCCTATAACTGTATGAGCAACCTCCGAGAAACAAGTACATGAATCATGTAATAAAACATTAAACCCACAATACTTACTAATATCAATATTTACTGTTTTCATTTAAAAAAAAAAAACATTTGCAAGAATTACAGCACATATGAAAATAAAAAAAAAAACATGTAAAAACAATCATATTATATAAATAAATGTATCTACTTGGGTCTTTAAATCTGTACATTTTTAAGAGACACTTTTGAGAATAAATAGTGTGACAACTGTAAACTGCTGCTCTACATCACAATACAGACAGCTCCCACATTTACATTAGAACCCAAAACTGCAGCAATAGCCGCAGATGTCAATTAAAACTGCTGTGGCACATCTCACAATACAAAATGACATTTGCATCAAAGTATTCAGATCAATACATTGAATGAAAAAATAGCATTGCCTGTGTCCAAAGGTTTCCTGTGGACTTGTTTTGGCTTGTGGTCCCTTATGTAACAAGAGCTGGAAAACAAAGCAAATACTTAAAAAGTGAACTGGTTAAAAAACGTGTGTGTTGTTTTTCCATAATTAATTCTATGTTTCAGCTGTTCTATAAAATTCCATTTCTTTTAATAGATTTAAATGACATGATCTAGTGCCAATTACAATATAGCTGTAACGTAAAATACCCTATGGCATAAATATCTGTAAATAATCAAACTTTAAGTTTTACATTTAAGTACAAATGTATAACAATATAAAATGTCACCTCACTTACCTATGAAGATGTCATCATCGTAAACTCAGCTACCGCTGGATGCACAGCTCTTGATCTGTCCACAAGAGGGCAGTGTAGTGCAGGCTGACTGAGTTGGGGATAGTTGGGAGTTGGAAGGCTTTGAAGAGAGGGAAAGCCAGCTGGATTCTGTCCACCCAGATGGGATTTTCACTTCTTCAGATAGCAGAGTCGCTTCTTCATAATCATCCAGAGGAAAGACTCGGGACTCCCAAGGTGCCTGAGGCTGCAGGAAATACAGAGCAAATAATGTGGTTTTTGTCTGTATGCTGACAACCACAAATCGTTTTCATACGATTTATTAAATGCAATAAACCGAGTGTGGAACACTTTCATTTCGTTCAGCTATAAAATAAATCCGCTAAATGCTTTCTCCGGACCAGTCCCTTCACTTAATTAATTCTTTGACGTCTGTTTGGTTTTGGTGAAGCTCGGGGTTTCAGCGATAATCGTGGTTTGTTTGGGTGCTGAAGTCCATGAGGCAGAACTGTGGTGATGAGAAAGTTGATTAGAAAAGCCTGGATAAGTAGCAGCTTGTTTCCTCTCCAATCACAGCAAAGAAGAAGAGAGTCCTACAATCAAAGCAGGATCTGGGGAAACAAGTGGAGACAAGTATCTGTGGAGACTCTCAAGAAGCCATCAAGGCTTCACAGCTCGCCTAAGCCTGTCTGGAAAAGGCTGAGGATATTAGACTCATTACTGCTGATTTATATTCTTGTCCTATGCCAAAGGGTAAATAACATCTTATCATTGATATGGATATTATAGAAAACACATTTCAAGTAATGTTGAGCATTAAAAAGAAAATTAGGAGTCTAAAAACAAACTGATTGCAGTCTTGCTATTTCAGATATGAGTAATTTGTCCGACAGTGGGACAGGTTTGCTCTGCTCACTGATAAATACTGTAATGAATAAACTGCATAATAATCAATTTAACTGTAAGAATAAAAAAAAAAATAGACATTACTGTCAAAAAGGAAACAAGAATTTGTCTCAACCACTTAAAAAAAACAGAATATACAGTTTGATATTTGTCCTTCCTCAGTGGAATACTGTTATATTCTCCATTTTCGTTGAAGATTCGCCGTTTCAGGACCAGAAGCTTGAGATCATACCAGCCACTCCTCCACCCGCGGCTGCTCATCAGAATCCAGCTGAGCACAACTCCACTCCACTGAGCTCTCGTCTCCTGATGTGCACATCCCGCCCCCGCTGCTCGATAGCCTGCTGCCAGATCTGAAGAGGAGAGAGAAGAAAAACGTAAGCCATCCACAAGAAGAACATTTTTCTACACTCGGCTTTCACACAGATTGTTTTCAAATAAAGATTTGTAAGTGAGTCTGTTTATGTGCAGTCACCTTGTCGAACGTCTCCAGCACTTCCTCTTTTCCCAGGATGTCCAGCGGCGCTTCTCCTTCTGCTCCAAAGCCTGGTGCCTCCGAGCAAAGACTTCATCACAGAGATCCTCAATCTGTATACGACACAGAATACACTGGAAGGTGAAATCAAGAATAACATTAATATGTTTATGCCAGGAAGATTGAACTTTACCTTCTGATTCTCTTCTCCCACTTTAGGAGTCAAACCCTGGATGTCGACCACCCGCCACCTAAATAAAAAGCAGAGACGGTTCATTAATGTTATAATTTATATGATCGTCTTATTTCTAAATTTTCTGAACGGGGATAAAGAAACTTACATGCGTCTCTTCAAACAATTCAAGTCAATAAAACCAGCAATGTTGAGCATTAAATGCAAAATGAACACTACATTTAAACTGAACTTGTTTTAAACTCCTTTCACAGCACTCGGGTTGTTTACCTCGGCGTCAGGATATCTTTGTACTGCAGTTTTTCCACTTTAGAAAGAGGAGGAATGACGGGAATGACAATGTCATCAATGTTGTACACTCGGCTTCTGTGGTGTTTGCGAAGAAAGCCCTAAAAAGAAGAAAAATATGTTATAGCATAAGCAGAGTTAACACTATAGCTAATATTTACAAATATTTACATATTACAGAG
The DNA here is from genome assembly GCA_903067095.1 of Girardinus metallicus. Taxonomy (NCBI): domain Eukaryota; kingdom Metazoa; phylum Chordata; class Actinopteri; order Cyprinodontiformes; family Poeciliidae; genus Girardinus; species Girardinus metallicus. The sequence goes on from CAEGAE010048091.1 coordinate 32,663, forward strand.
GGTTAACTTTTTTATTTGTTAGATCTTTTGTGTGTGAAGATAACAATGTTCCGCACGACATTTGCAATTATTTCATCTGACATAAACCTGCATGTTTTTGAAAACAGGGCAATTATTCATTGGAAACTCCCATTAAATGAACTGTATCCACCATGTCCTGTCGATATGAATCACCAGCTATAGGGGTTGTTTCTGGAATCAGCAGCAGTAGAATTAGAAACATAATTATGCTGCAACCACAAATAACATGGCATTTAAGCAGCAAAATGGAAAAATCTCTATAATTGACTTGCTGCATAATAAAAACCATGTCCTTCAAGAAAAAAAAAAAAAAAAAAAAAAAAAAAGAGTATTCGGACTCTTCCTGAAATGAAGAAGTGGGGCATTAAATAAAAAACACTTTCTTTGATACTGATAATGAAGTTATTGACTTTGTGCTTCTTCTTGTCTTTTACTTCAAACAATTCAAGTCAATACAACCAGTAATGTTGTATTGACTTGAAATTTTCAGTTGAAATTTTCTTGAAATCATTTGGTTTTGCACTCGCTTTCCTTTCAGACATGAAGCATGGCATTGAAAAAACAGGATATATGGAATCTTTCAGCACCTACCTGATACTAACTGGATCAGCATCCAACAGTTATTACAGATTAAGAGGATCCAAATTAAAAGTGATCCGAGGTCCACCATAAAGGCTATTCATTTACTGTGTTTCATCGTGTTCACACTACGTATGCGCATCTGTGAGTTTATTCTCAACATTTTAATTTTGTGCTTGCATAAAATAACTTAGGTTAATTTAAAGGCATGTGACAGTATGGCCCATAATAAATAACAAATACACAAAGAAAAACAATAGACAGAAGTTTGGTAATTTGACAGGTTTAACTAAAAAAAAGAAAGGTTTGTTGCGTTCAAAAAGAAACTTAAAGTATGTACTACTAAGTATGAATTTTGCTTTCCTAACACTTGTTGGTAGCCAGTAGTTAAGACATTAGTCACTTACTTACAGATTGACACACAATTGAATGATACTGATTATGTTACCCGTGAGCCCCGGCTGAGCGTGAACTGCCCACAGTTCTCCTCTAGCATGTCATTTGAACTGTCTCCAAGATCACACAGCTGGTAGAGGACGTCCTGATCATCTAGACATATCACACACACTCTGAAAGTGAGACTATATCAAGGGCATAGATGCAGATAACAGAGTAGCTCACAACTTAAAAATGTGATAAAAAATATAACTAAGTAATGTAGATGCTAAATGATCAACAATATATAGCCAGGAGCTAATTTCATCTCACTATTTCTTTGAACACATTTTTTTAAACAAAAAATCATTCTTTTCTAACTTAAAAGTGACAGAAAACCGTTACATCTTTCACAAAATTGTATTTGTTACAGGCAAGCTCACATGTTTAAAACCTGAGAAATCAATATATTATTTTAAATTGTTTTTGTTTCAGTGGGAGTAATTCTTGTTTTACTTTTAAAACTGCAAAGCCTTAAATTACGTTATAAATTGTGGTTTAAATACAGCAATACCACACTTTATCTTACTGTGGGAACTTTTTCAGTTCATCCAGTTACTGAGTAAACATTAGACACATACTGAAACCCACCTTTAGTCAGTCTGCAGCGCCGTCCTCTCTTCCTTTTTCTTTTATTGGATCGTCTGCGCTGACTCCAAGCAGATCCTGGCGACCTGATTGGTGACAAAGTCAAAACTCCCCTTTTCTGACGCCGCACATGTTGCTTGCATTTCCTACCTAGAGGTGCGCACACATGGCATAAATTAGACGTGCAATGTAGTTTTCATGCTGCTCTTCTAATACATTTTTAGATCAGAACCAAATCAGTATTTAGATTCTTTTTTCTGATCACAGCACTAGATTTTCATATGTTACTTACATTTACCCCACTATAGCAATTGTGTAAGGACTTAAATTTTTTTCAACTGAGAGAAAATTTTAGAACCCCTTTTACACTCAGCAGGAGCAAGAGAGCCATAAATACTTTGAGTTGTTATCTCTAAGATAATTAGAAAATTATCTCTGGAAAATAAAAGTTGTTATCTTGTGATAACTGTTTGAGCTCATAAAGTGATAATGACTAAAAGAATATGAATGTCTTCTTAACAGTTTAATAATCTTTGTTTGGGCTCCTTAAGATATTTCTTTGGCTTTACGGTTTTAGAGGCCAGGATGGTATATTAATGGACGGTATGCAAACTACATGATCCATTCTAAATAGCCTTGTATCAATCTCCTACTCTTAGAGTGAAACTTTTCTTAAAAGAACAAATTTTACTTTGATTTTCATTAACATGGTTCTAGTACAACTCTATATGCAAATTGTGGTGAAGTTAGTTCCTATCTTTGATAATTTCACTCTACTCTATGCATCCATATGGTATAGACAGGATTTTCTAAAGCATTAGTCCATAATGAGCTGCAGGAATTGATCGGAAGTTTCAAATGATCCTATTCGATTTTACCTACAATGATAACAGTATATTTATGTCGGGCTGTAATTTTAGGTAATTTACCATTGACAGACTGCCTTCCGCTGCTATTGACTAAAGAGAATAGGATCATTAAAACCGACATAAAATCATCAGTGAGCTGTGCATGTGACGTTTTTATCTACTGTATATTCAATCAGGTTTCTTTGTGCCTACTAGTTGCACTCTTTCATCTCCATTTTGCCCTGTCTTTATTGCTCTACATGCTCTACAACCATGGCAATATAAAAGTCCCATGGTGATCTTAGGAAGTAAAAGCAGAAATAAAATCCTAATTTATAGAAACTACAGAAGCACATAAACATATTCCAACACTGGTGATATGTCATACAATTTCATGCAGGTCCAGTGGGACATCTGACATGAATGAGAAAGGCGAAAGATAAAATATCAAGTTATTACTGTTAGGTCATATTCATTATTCAGACAGTTTAGTAAATGGATTATATTTGTTCAAAGTACATTTTATTTATATTTTACATAACCAGGCATGACAGCACTAGATGGCATATGCACAGGAACTTAAGCACCTCACTTTACAATAAGCACATTTCTTAAGTTTCTAAAGTTATTTGTAGCACAGTAAGAAGATTCACACTGCTCACTGTTTTGCTTTTGTACTTCTGTAGTTTCCCCTGGCATGCTCTGTCTCAACTTTTTATTTGATTCTTGACTGATGCTAATCCATTCTTGTCTTGTTACTCTTGGGCGTCGGTTTCTGCTTCTTCCACTTAACTTTTGAGAATTTGACCACAATCTCCTAAAGGAGTTAAAATCTGGGAAATTTTCTAAAAACTCTTCCAACATTTTATTGTTATGTTCTCTGAGCAATTTTGTTGCCCAGCTCATCTGAGGCAGTGTTTTTGGCAGACTCTACAGTAACCCACAAACCCAGAAGTGGACTGTATTGGAATTCAGTCAGTACTTCAACCATTTCTAATAAAATAAAGTGGCTTCTTTGCTGTTCCTCTTGTCACAAAGTCGCCAGAGTAAAAACTCTTTCATCTCAATGTGGGTAAAGATGCATTAACACCCACTAAAGAATTATCTCAGAGTTATGCAGTAAATCTAGTCAATACATTTAAAGTCAAAGTAAAACAGAATGAAATATTTTTGAGTCAACAGATAAAACAGGGAACAAACTGTGATGTGAACGCAGTTCCATCAGAAGGCTCTTACTCTTGTGCCTTGGTGTGGAGCTGACTCTCCCATAGTTTGGTGGATTGGACAGTCTTGAATTGATAATTAAAGGTCTCTGAACCCATTCTTCTCTGGCTTTGAATTTCTGAAAATGACGGCTTGTAGTAATGCCTGAGAGGAGAGAAAACAATCTTTAAGAACTTGGTAAAAATAATACAGTCACAGGAACCAAAGATCTTTGATCACTTACAATTCTCACTAGACCAAGAAAAAAAATGTATCTATTTTTTGAATATGGAGAGTTTACAACTTTAAAAAGACGAGGCACAGCATGATCAAAATGTGCTACATTGTATGAGATATCAAACAGGTTAAAAATTGAACAGGAACTAAATCATACTGTTGCAAAGTTTGTATCACTTTTCAGTGTTGGAAGACATGCAGGTTTAGGTAAACAACACCTAAGCATTACCTTCAGATGAATCTGACACTGTGACAAAGACCATGTGATCTCAGCTATTGTACAATGAAACATTCCACAATTTCAGCACTATGGTTCAATAATTATATTGCTTAACCTAATTTCTGTCATGTAAGAATTCAGAATCCTTGGATTGGCTCCAGATTTTCAAATTATTGAGTTATTCAACCAATATCTAATACCAGATCTGTAGAAACTCTTTACATACTACGCATAGAACACTGAACTTTGCTACCAAGATGGTCGAGCAAACTGATGTAAAATGGGGCGAATCAAAAGTGGTACATACTTCACAGAAATGATTATTTACACCTTAAAGATAACCTTATAGAACGGGTGAATGATAAAAATTTATGCAATTCTGAATTACGAAAAAATCTTAATTGGAAGTATTACCAGAGGAAAGAGGCACCAAAGGGTGAAGTCTTGACCTGCAGCTGCAGTCAGGTTTCGAGCACAAATAAACAGATTCACAAGAGTTACACGTGGGGAAGTGAGTAGGTACGGGCTTTCTTGATTTCTGGAACAAAAATAAAACAAAAGGAGGGAAAAATAGATTTTACCTCATTCCGTTAGCAAGTAAATAGCGTACAGCTTTTCACATAAGTAATTAGCTTTCACAATTAGATTAGATATTTCAACTTCAACAACGAGTCAAAAAAGTGCATTTGTAGCAATATAATCTTAATATGCAACCTGTGCACTCTCTGAAATTATTTTATTAACATGAAGACAGATACTAGGAGTATGTCTTTGTCATATAAAAGAATGAACAAATCAATATGCATATGCGTACGGTACATCTGCAGCAGGAAAGACCAAGAAAAGGAGGAGCCTGCATTGGGCATACCGGTGAACTGGTGGTGTAGCAAGAGGTGACAGAGAACAATCTGCGTTTGTGGCAAGAGACCATGGGCCGGGTGCGGGCGCATACACAAGATGCATCGACTCTGAAGAGCCTTCTGCCTTTCAGCCTCCTTCCCTTAGCGGTTCCAGTTAGAAAAACATCATCTCCTCCAGGACTACTGCGGGAATGAGATCAGATGAGGTCATGAAGATGCCACGGTTATGACTCATGCACTAAAACAAGCCGTTTTTTTCAAGCTGCTGTCAGAACAGATGTGTGTCACTGGTAATAACACGAGTAACTGATACTTATATATATCCTCTTGTTACTTTCCAATTAATAAACATCAACGCAAGGCTTTTATTTTCACCCACAATGAGGGGTAAAAAAGGCAACCATGCAGTCAGACTAGACAAAGTTGTTTGGTTACTTCGATTATAAAAAGGTATAACCCAGACCATAAATATTAGAACATCAGAACACAAACATTTTGCCTATTTTCCTAAAAGAATTTAAAGTAAGTCTTTAAATAAGTACTGGAAAAATACTGTACACCTAAAACTCACTGACTGAAATCTTTGATGTGCAACATGAGATTATCCCTAACAATTCAAAAATATTGCCACTGTTCCATATTTATTATGGCTCATGATTATGAACTAAACAAATAATAATTCTGAGCATTCAAATAACACATGCTTTTTATCTTTACTGAGAATGAGAGATAAAAGAGCCAGAAGACATTATTCATGTCGGTCTGGAGAAAAAGAAAAATCTTTCACTGCTTTTCTTACCCAAAGTTATGGCCCATTAAATAACAGAAAAGCAGCACAGAACTGACATTTAAAATATTTCTCTCAGCCAAGTCAGAAAAACTACTGAGCTAGGGATTATAGCACCACCGCAAGCATGCAGGCGTCAGCAAATTACAATAGATTTAAGACTCAGTGATTAAAACTGTTTGATCTGCAACATTAGATTAAGACTTGAAATCCTGACTGTGCAGCCACATGGTGCCTTACCTTCTGTTTCCACTACTGCTTGCCACGGCTTTATGTCAGGCATGTTGGATCTGTGTATGTGCTGGAGTTGCCTCTGTCATTATTAATGCTGATTGAGCAGCTGTGCAATGTTGGCTTTTGAGTAGCTGTTTGTGAATACAAAGTAAAAAGAAAGAACACACTTCTCCACTTCTAAGGTTTTAATTATCACAACTCGTATTTGATTCTTCAAACATTTTATCCTAAAATGTTTTACTTTTATTTTGGCAACCCAGTCAACAGGCAGTTTATTAGTGGGTTTTGATCTTTGGCAATGATTAGCTAATCATTAACAGGTCAATATTTTTAGAAAAGCAAAACCTTTCACTGTCTAACAATCTGAAACAATAGGGTGTATAATAATGCATTAAGTAGGGAAATCATATTTTGCAGCTCTTGGTCACCATTAGGCTAGTTTATAATGCCATTTCCAAACAGCCTGGCCTACATTCCTACACAGCAAGAGAGATCATTCATAAGAGGAAAATTGTACAGCTGGTTTTTGTTCAAGGAAGGGGCGGACCTGGAAGTTCATACAAAAGTCGTGGAAATCCTAAAAAGTAAAAAAAATAAAAATTGTCCAGAAAAAGTTTATCAACCATTTGCTTCTGAATTTCAGTTTTGCTCTAAATAGATGGGAATGTTAAGTTGCAATACATTATGTGTTTTACCGCTCATGGTGATATTTACCTAATGTCCTTTTAAATTTACGTCCTGGTGAGTAAAGTGAGCTATGTTTTAATAGAAATTCTCCAATTAGGTTGTGTTCTAATAATCATAACTAAATTGAATTGAAGATTTTTTTTTTCATCCAGAATGCCTTTACTGAAACAGTTAGTGTTGCTGTGATCTTGAATCTAAACCTAATTGTATTTATATTTATAAGACTAAATAATAATCCAGAGTCATCCTTTTATAGATATATTTTAATTGTTGTCAGCACAAGAGCTGAGAAAAAGAAGGGGACGTCTGGGGCACAACAGACCTCAAGCTTGAGAAAAATGTTCTGCTGTCAACACTGTGTCGTTAAAGGGCAGCAAAGAACCAAATCTGCCACTACATCCCACCACATAATTTAAATTAACGAACCTTTCTGCTGCAAAACAAAAATTATTCATGAGCTGAAGTGACGTTACATTATGTGCACAAAAAACAGAGAAATAAGAATTTGCAATTAGTGCTTTTTGTGTAATGAGCATCTGAAGCTAACTGTGGCATTTCTTTTATTTTCTAGATGGTAAACAGATTTGCAAGTACAGGACTATATTTTGTCTTGTTGTTTTCCAACTTTTAAAGTCCCTTATTCTCCATATCAGATAGATAGGAAGTTCTAACATGAAAGGCAAAAATAAAACAACATTCTGTATTCTTTCCAGTTTCTACTGTAGCTGTTTGTTCTTCTCATGTTGCGTTCTGAACTATTCTCCTGAGACATTAAACCACTGTAGCAGTGTGACATAACTTCCGCGGCTCTAAATGTTGCCAGCAAACACATAACTTCTGTCTTGTATTTTTTTCTGCCTACTTGTCCCCAAATTATACCCAAAGGTGACAAAAAGAAGCAGAATGGCTGAGAGTTTCTGCATCAAGCTTCATCCTCATGTCTGACCTTCAAGTCATTTGCAAAATAAAAAAAAAATACATCTATTGATATATTTTAAACATTCATTTTTAAAATGTGTGCAACATTTTTTGTTGTAAAGCCTCCTCTGTAAAATCAAAGCTCCAACAGACTCAAGAATAATCTGGGTGGTATGGGGGAGGGGTCTGGGATTTAAAAACAAAACCAAAAAGAAAATAGTTAAATCTGAATAACGTCTCTCAAACGAAGCCAGTTTTACCTATGTTAGAATGCGACAGAGCAACCAATATAACCTAAAATATCATCTCAAATGTAACCAAAAATATGCCCCAGAGCTGTGGTAACAAACTCCACCCAAACTTTTACCTCCACCCATAGCATGAGGCTGAAGCAGGATGAATATACAGCTGTCAAAACAGACAATGACCAGGCAGATTTTCTCAAAGTGTTCACAAGGTGATCTGAAGAATAGGGTATGCAATAACTGCAACGGAGGAGCAGCCGGAATAAGAACAGGAATTCTACACACCTTGTGAAGGTTCCCCTTTCCTTTGAAGGCTGTTTAGAGAGAGGTGAAAAATTCAGGGGAAGCATCAGACTGTTTACAATCTGGCTGAGCTGGGCACTCTGCAGAGAAGAAAATACAGAAATCAAGTTAACCCAGAAACAAAATGAAACCAAGTCTTTATTCAACTGTATCATAATTCATATCAACAGAAACTGCTGACATCAAAGACTGTGCTGCCATAAGACTATCAAATCTGCACTATGTCATGACAATGTAACATGAGACAGATAAACTGTGAAAAACAATGAGCTCAACTAGACTGCGCATTCACAGCAGGTAACTCTGTAGGGAAAGAGATGCAGCATAGCAGAGAGCAAGGGGGAGGTTGAGAGCAGCATGTACATTAGAGTGATTGACAGTGGTAAGACCTGCCTCCTGGCTCTGATTGGTTGTTTCTGACCAAGTGGTGCATTTCTACAAATGGCAGTAAGACCACAAGGAGGAGGCAGAGAAGCTTCATTTATTCACATTTTATCTTTCTCGTGTCTTTATCCGTCAGGACATAGAGAAATATTAACAAATATGTTAAAAATATATTATTTATAAAAGTTACTTCCTGCAGTTTTAATTCAAAAGAAAATATAAAACAGAAAATACTAAGGAATCACCCAGAAACGATGCTCCTCTGTGATGTGTCCATAAATATAGATATTTTACTTTAGTGAACATTCAACATCAAAACTACATTCAACTTCTAATTCAACTGGGAATGCATACTGCGTCATATTAATATGCAGTTCTACATCTGCCTCAACCGCTGTAACAATTACCACGCACTTTCTCCCTCCTGGGATAATTAGAACCACCTGACATCATCAAGCAGAAGCAATTTATTCCCTCCACCTGCAGCTACTAATTTACCATAAGAGCACACGGGTCGAACAGCGAGCACTGTGTAAGTGATGAGTCAAATCCTCACAGGCTGACACCGGAACGCAACGTTACAGTCAAGAAAGAGTTCAGCCATCGTACCTGTCTCTCGATGTTGTACAGAAGGCGAGTTGGACTGCAGGGCTCCGCATCGGCATCTGAGGCTGTGCAGGAGAGGCCGGCCATTTCTCTCATCAGGGTCTGCTGAATCTGCCTGTCGGTCAGCGGCTGGGATTGAGCAAGAACCACCCTGCCCTAAACCACACACAGAAGAGCATAGATGCAAAAAGACAGATCTTCTATGGTATTCTATGTTTTATTTACTGATCTAAATAAACTTTTTTCTACAGTTCCATGGCATGCATGCTCAGGCAGGTCAGATGCAACAATCAGAATTGTGTGGTCAATTTCTGTTTTTAGATTTTAGAAAAGACTCGACCTGCTGAGTGTGATTTAATTCAGAATTTTCTCAAATAATAATATTGGAGGATATAGGAGCAGGATATAAATGGTGTTTTAACCCCTGCCTCCAGGGACACTAATTATTTATATAACCAAAAGGAGAGACATCACATTGCGTGAAAGCAATTGCTATAAAGCTAAATTTACATTTTAAAATAAAACCAAAATGAAAAAGATAAAAAAAAAAAGAACAACTTTGCTGTGGCATGTTGACCTTCCTATTAGCTGCTCAAAGTCTAACGCTCTCGCTTTCTTGTAGACTGATTGACCCACAGACATGGGGATATTGAGTACAACCTCAATATAGTTTTTTCAATCTTTAAGCTTCAGTTTTAAACACTTCACTGGTACAAAACATAACTACCTGTCAGTGTTTTTCCATTAGAAGCTACATTCACACCCAAGAAACAAGAGTTTTGGTTTAGGTTTTTGGAAAAAGGTCAGACTTTTGAGTTAATTGCTGGTTGGGGTTGATCAAGCTGACTACCAACCTATTCTGTGCACCAGCTGATTTCTCTGTACATCTCTAATTTCCATCATACCTTGGTGGAGCGTATGTGCTTGTGCAGCTCCACCAGTTGCTCTATTCTCCCGTCCAGTTCGGACATACGGAGCTGCAGCCAGATCCATCTGCTGCTCAGCTCCGCTCGTTCTTCCAGCCACTGCATCTCGCTGCTGCTGCTGCTGCCGACACAAGGTGAGAGATAGATGGTTGTTTTAATCTCATTTCCCAATGTGTCAGCTTCACCTTTGCGAAAACAGGCAGGCAACCTGACAGGAAGCGATTATTTTAAAGACCGCACTCTGAATAAACAAAGTGTGTGTAATAAAACTGACTGTGTGAAAAGGTTACAATAGGAGCAAGTGTGTGTGTTTGTGTGTGCTCGTGAGGCTGAGTTCAGTACCACAGCAGTTGCCATGGCAGTGCTCTTGGACCTTGGCTTGCAGGGACTCGCCCACTTCAAACACTCTGATCCAGAGGGAAAGGTTAGGTTTCCCAGCATAAAGCTACAGACTGCACACTTCTTTGTACCCTTTGATATAATAAGGTGTTTTTTCCCCCCAGTTAAATTAAATTTAATTAAATACCTAAAGACAACATTAAGTTATACAGAAAAGAAAATATCACTCAAAGCCACCCTGTCAGTGTGCTTCAGAGAAGTCTGTTTGTAAAGCGGCTAATTGCCCCTTCCCAAACACAGACAATGCCCAGTCTTGGCTTGCCCTTTTTCGCTTTCCACCAGTATAATGAGGAAATTCCAGGAATTTTTGCCAAGCGCTGGCTGGAGGAGAAGGGGAGTGAACAAAGAGGGAATGACTTCTTTGCTCCTCTTTCTGGGAATGTTCCCCAAACTGTGTACTTATCACAAAGAGAATGAAACCAAGTAAAATATTAGCTTACATTCTGTGAATACAAGTCAGAGTGAGAACGTTTGGGGTTCTCGCAGCTAAAGTGACGCATCAAGCTGAAACAAGAGGCTTTATCTCATTTGACTGTCTTGACTCATGCAAAGGAGATGGTGCAATCAAACTTAAAGATTGTCAAAGAATCTTCTAACCACAAAGAATATGCAATCCATTAAAACATTATTGAAAACTCTTTAATTTTTTTCAAATTTTTCCAAAGACTCTCTTCTTTAAAGAATGTAATACTTTCTGTCTCCAGATGTGTAAAGCTAGTTAAAATGTGGGGGATTTTTTTCCCCTCCATTTTTACACACCGCTTTGTGTAGGTCGATCAAAAGAAACCAACAAAAATAAGGTGAAGTTTATGGTTGAAACATGTCAAAACATGAGTTCAAGGAGTATGAACGGTTCTGTAAGGCGCTGTAACTAACAAACGGAGCAAACAAGCTCCAGCTACAAATGCAAAACTTAAACAATTATACTTTTAAAGCTGCATCCCATCAGTGCTTCAAATTTTCCCACACTGTGAATGCAGAGAGTTAAGTATTTCCACATTTTTCTTTTTTTTTGAACGGACTGTAATGATCCATTTCCTCACAAGAAACAAGCAAACCACTTAGAGAAGGACCAAGCTATAAAATCCGCAAAGTGGAGGTTTCGAGCTAAATCACAGGGAATTGCTCCCTACCAGGGAAAACGTTTGGGGAAAAAGGAACTGGTTGACACTTTGAATCTGGACAAGAAACACAAACCCACAACCCAACACACATATATGAATATATTGGTTTCCAATTGCAAAAACAACTTTTTTGTGTGTGTGTGTGGTTTCTTAGGTTTGATAATTCCTTTACATTATGAGCTACAATGATCATATTTACAAAGGTCCCACACAAGTTTCCAGTTTGATCAAAGTGTCCTGTAAAAGCATTCAGCAGTGCAGTGCCTGTGACCCGCTGGACTGTCTAGCCATGTTTTAGTAATACTGGCTGGGCAAACACCAATATCAGATGCCAATGACAGTTCAAAATGTCAAACCCATAAAACCCTGCTTTTCAGCTTTGTTTTAGCTCAGAGGAGGAAGTGATGTCACCCCTGCTCCTGACTGAAATAATTGTTGCCCGCTCATGCACAATGCCAACAAAACATCTTTTTTTTTTTTTTTTAAACTGTTCATATGTCTTCTATTATTCAAGTTCCAAAAGAGAAACAGAAATCAGCTAAAGTCAGCATCAGTAAATCAAAGTTTAGCAAAAACTGGAGATTGGAGAAAAGCCACAAAACCCTCATCAGTGCATGTCTAATATAATTTAAATCTCTTTTGTTTAGATTATGGTCTTAATCCATGGCTTCCTTTTTCCCTGGGGTAAAAATATGACAAGGCACAGAACGGAGGCCCATTTCACTGAGACGCTCTCTATAAGCGGAAAGACAAGAACACATGGCATTCAAATAAGGCAGATGAGAACCAATTTTCATGGGTCAAAGAAAACATCTATTTTCCTAAATCTGCCCATATTTCAGGTCAGAGTAATAATCAAGTTTATTTGTATAGTACATTTCAGCAGCGAGGGTGTTCAAGGTGGTTTACATAATAAAAGCAGAAAATTAAAATGAAAAGCATTAAAAAAACCATTTGTAACTGTGATAAACAAGACTGGTAACAACATCAAGAAAAAAATCTACAAAGTTCTTGGTTCACGAACTACAAGAGTGACGTCTTGGGATTCAACATTGCCAATCTTAAGGTTCAGTCATATCTGCCCTGTTTAGTCCACTTTAATCAAACTCTAGGTTGTTTGTCTAGAAAGTCTGGTTTGTTTGGGGAGGTGTGAAAGCACAATCGAACTCTGATGTGGACCAAGAAAGCGAATCTGGACCACCTGAAAAGCATAATTCTGCCTAGCAAAGTTTTTAAATCAACCTGTCTCTGTCAGGATGTACAGGATGCAGGGACTAAATAATGACAGCGCCTCCGGCATTCAAAGCAAACACTGAGACGCACATTGTCAACTAGAAACAGTGAAGAGCTAAGACATGATGGCAGAGTCTGGGTGGAACGCTGCTGGCTCGCTGGCAAGCCCGTGTTTATTTCCTAGCCTGTGGGTAGAGAGGGAGCTGGCTCGTCAGATGGATCTGTTATGACTGCCGCATGGAAAGAAACAACTATGTGTGAGCGCTTAGCTGAGGAAAAAAAAAAAAAAAAAAAACGTCAGAACACCCACCACAGCAGAGAGCACAAAACATGTACTTATGACAGCCAGAGCGTGAATGTCTCTGAGGGCCAAGTTAAACATGCAAGCAGCACTGGGGCTGCATATTCACAAATTTCCAAAACTAATACTACAACATCCAAATTTGTGTTAGCTGTTTGTTTCAGAAATTCTCCAATCAAAACCCACTTAACGTTTTGCGACTGTTTTGTTTTTTTTCTTACTGGCTGCCTTCCATCCCCTGAAATTAAGCAAGACGACACCTATGTGAACTTTCCACAGGTCTGAACTGAAAACATGGGCTCCATTCCTGCAGCCAAATCCTCTGCACTCTGAACGTTCTTCAGCATGAGTAGTTAACTTCACATCTGACACTGAAATGATCTAATTTTATGCTTCAAAGGATTTCCAGCGTCTAGGAGACCGAGCTAGTTTATTTAGCTGCACGGACCAGCTGCACAAGCAAGATACTCACAGTGGCCCTTTATAAACAAACACACACTAGAGCTTACATTAAAGGGTTTCTCTGGAAAGTCCTCTCCTTAAAGTCCATGCTTTTTGACACATTGCAGATCAGAAATTGTCATGCGCCAGTGGTAGAACAGTTTTATCTTCTTTTGAGTTGGAAGGATTAGAAACAGACCATTTTTGTGAATTAAAAATGAGCATTTAACATATATAAAAACAGTAAAATTTATTGAACAGAAAGTTTTCTATTCATAAAAGGTAAAAAAAAATGAAAAGAAGGTTGAAGCCTAACCACAAAAATAATTCCTTTTACTGTGATATTGCATGAAGAAACACAAAAATCTGGAACAAGTGGTCAATTTTACTGTGTTTTACTTCATAGCGCTGTTTAGTTTGCTAGAAGTTAAAGAGCCACATGCAGCCCCAGATCCAGACCTCTCAGCTAGATGGTTGAAGCTTGACACAAACACACATCAAAATTAGCTTTTGCCCAGATAAAGCAGGCCAGGCTTCAGGCTTCAGGAATGGCCTTCACTTTTACTCTATTGAAAATAAAAGGAACATGCTTAAAAGCTGAGGCAGTGCCGGGAAACCAAGACCTTGTCAACGACTGCAAAAATGTCTCTATGGCTTACTAAGGAACACTGAACCAAATATTAGCAAGATTTGTATATAATTCATGCTGTATGAATATTTTTGATCCTTCCCAGGGAATTCAAACTTGTCTACCTGGTTGTCTGAGTCACTCAAAGCCAATCTAGACAATATGATAATATATATAACAAACTGACCGATTACCAACTTGATGATACTCACAAAGGTGAAAGCATGTCTTCCTCTGACTCATCGTCAGAGCTGCTGCTGCCTGTGGCCTCCGAGTCCAGGGCTTCCTGCAGGCCTCTGAGAACCATCTGGTTGGACTCGCAGAAATCAGCCACCTCGGCAAAAAAAGCCGAGGCTGAGATCGACTCTTCCCAGGGAAAACAGGGATTGCTGCAGCTTTGTGGCGGCGTAGCAGAGTCCAGACTGTCGAGAGGAACATCTTCGAGTTGGAAATGTTTCTTCAGGCCCTCCAGCTGCTGGCTGCAGTGCTTCAAAGCGTGCTCGCCCAGCAGGGCTTGAAGTCTCCTTTGCAGCCTGCAGGCTCGACCTTGAAGCTCTGCGTGGCGGGAGAGCTGCTCCTTCGCTGCGTTCTCTAGCGGATTTCTTGATTCCAGCCGCTCAGGGTTCACAAAGCCAGTCCCGAACTGCCTTAGAGCCGCAGTAGGAGGAGGACAGAGCTTCTCTACTTCCTCATACATCATCTTGGGCTGGGTCGCGTACATGGAAGTGAGATTCTGAGAGCTTTGCTCGCCATGGGAATAGGAGGGACAAACACTGGGAAAAATGAGAGAGGAGTGGAGCACATCACCACCATCTGGCCCGCATTCAGGCTGAACACTTTGTCCGTGCAGGAGCAAGGCCTCCTGGCTATTGTGCTCTGGAAGAGGAATTAAAAACATGTCTGTTGCACCTGGAAAGACTGTGGCCACTTGACGAGATTCCCTCTGGCATTTACTGAAGCAGGGCAAGCTGACGAGTAAACCCGGAGCAGGCCGGGCCACCATCTCACCCTGACCGCGACACGCAGGGCCGCACGCGAAAGGATCAGGGTTTGCGGGGGGGTCAACGGGGTCCAGGTAGCCGAGTGAGCAAAGATTCAAGCTGATTTTCTGCAGGTCGCCGTCATCTGCAGGTCTCAGGTGAGGTTCGCGTTCTACAGTGCACAGGATGGCGCTCGCGTCCGAGTCCACGG
This sequence comes from Girardinus metallicus, assembly GCA_903067095.1. Taxonomy (NCBI): domain Eukaryota; kingdom Metazoa; phylum Chordata; class Actinopteri; order Cyprinodontiformes; family Poeciliidae; genus Girardinus; species Girardinus metallicus. The sequence goes on from CAEGAE010048091.1 coordinate 48,061, forward strand.
CGACAGAGGCGGGAGGAGAGGAGAGGTGGATGCCGTGGTCATTTTTCAGGATCTTGGTCAGGGCTGGGGCCATTCCCCTCTCAGAACCAGGCGGGAGGCTTCACAGGGCGCGCCCTGAAGGATCTGACACAGAGCAGTGCGCTTGTTAACCTCAAATAATAAACACATTTGTATTTCAAAGACACTAAGACTGTACCACTGAGAAAACACATGAAGGGACGCAAGAAACAAAAACTAAAAAAAGTTTTATTCTTGTAATTTTTTTAAAATAATGTATCTATTTTAATTTTGAAAATCCTGATTTAAGTGTAAGATTATATTGACGTAAAAAGTTAAAATAAAGATACATCATTTAAGCGTATGAGTAGGGAAAAACCTCATGCTTCCTTATATTCATACTTACTCTAAAACTGAGCTTCTCTGTGGACAGACCACCTCTGTCTAGAGTGGTGCCTCTTTTTACATCAATAGGACTGCAAGTGGCTAGATAGCCGGTACATTGTCTAGCAACCATGACAACTTAATAGACGCATTGAAAGCATGAGGACGGTGACGCCTAACATTAGAGATAGGTGAACCTTTCCATATACGCAAACGGGGAATAAAGCGTTTTTCACATCTGTTGCTTCACACAAAGAATGTGGCAGCTGCAGAACATGTCCTCCATATGTCTGTGTGTGGCGGCTCTTGAAGCTCTGGCTCCAGCCACTGTCCACAACTTGTGAAACTGTTGAAAAGGCTTTTGACTTACAATCCTCTAATTGTTGTGGCTTTCCTTGCTGCTTTTGCACCTTTTTCTTCAACACCTTTTTCCTCCTACTCAACATTCCATAAATCTCCCTGACTGCAGCACTCAGTAAATTACCAGTTTCCTTAACAGTGAACTTGTGATGACCATCTGTTGGTCGGCTGTCAAGTCAGCAGCCTTCCACATTGCTGTGTAGACCAGCGGTCTCCAACCTTCAAATTTCAAAGACTCATTTTTGCCCACATTGCAGTTTAATAAAGCCTTATTTGAGCCACAACTTGTAATCGATCACTATTTAGCCGGTACATTTTAAAGCCTAGTGTTAGATTACAAAATAAATAACATCAATCTTTTTTGCAAAAAGAGGATGCAGATACAATATATTGTTATAAGGCATATTGATGTTTGTGGAAAATGAAGAAAAACAAAACTGCATAGTTTCCAACCTAACGACAAGACAAAACTGTTCAAAAAAAATACTAATGGTACTTTTAGTGTCATTCATTTGTTGAAATCGAATGTAATTATTCCACACAAAAACATGCAGAACTGGCATTTTTATTATATTTGTATTTCAGTAAGCCTGTTTCTTTATCATTTTAAGCCAAAAGTATGAGAGCCATTGTGGAAGACTTAAGGAGCCACAGTTGCAAACCCGTAGCATAAGATTTTTGTATTAATGGTCTGATGTAATGTTCTAACGTTCTGAAAAACAGATTTTTTTATTATGTGAGCCATAATCATCAAAATGAACAGAATCAAACACCTCAAATATAGCAAACATCAATGTGTAAGATTATCTTGGAACTGAATTACAATAATAAATACATTGCCTGTGTTATGTGTGTTTGTATGTGTTCTGTCTTTTAAAACGTTGTTCTCACTGACCCCCCACGACCCAACTTTTGAAAAACTATGAGCATCTGCCCCTTTAAGTCTCTGCACGCCCCTGCCAAAGATCCAATAGTAACCAAATACAACGTAAATAAACTGCAATAAAATTCGTCAACGGTGGTTAACGGTTAAAGAACAGTTACTTCAAGACAACCTTAGAAAACCCGAATTACTCATCAGCCTGTTCTGCACTGTTTCATTCAGCGGGTAACTGTTTTACTATGTTTAACGGACTCGTCAGTAAATCTAACTTTTTCCTTCAAGCTACTTAAACTTTAACCCAAACGGCTTAACTGACGGTCTAACTTGTGAAAACTAAACGTTAGCGTGGTGCACTTCAACTCCTGAACAAGACAAAACTGAGCTTTACCGTAGTTTTACCAATAAATAAACACGTAACTGTCCCGGCTGTTAGACAGAGCCATGCATTGCGAAAAATATGAACATTCCTTAAAGTCTGCTGAAAGTGTTCAGCTCCTCACCTGACCGCTCACCGGACATCGTATGTTTCAGGGTTAGAGATCTAGAGCTGAAATTTTTCGAGCGTTTGTGAATCACAACACAGCAGTCTGGATGGCGTCTACTGACGAAGATCGAGGTTCTGACTCGCACTGTTATTAAATATGAACTATGAAAACAAAACGTTTTTCCCTTGAGGAGGTTTGTCCCATCCTGCTCCCTCCTGCTAGCATCCGCTCCCCAGACCTCCTCTGACCAACTACAGACAGGAGCAAGATTCTAGGATCTGATCGACGAGGGGCTGAGCCAGACCTCTGCTGCCTTCACGGTCTGTTCGAAAGCTCGGAGTTCTCGCTACTCCCTGCGACTCATCTCATTCTCTGAAAATATCGTTTCTCTTCAAATGGCTTTTGTGCACTAAAATAGCATTATATGTACTTTACTACAACCAACGTCCGATCTTGTTAACTTGTAAACATTAAAGAAAATGGGATGTTCCAAAATGGTGCAGGCTAATGTCGCCTCAAAGCAACGATCAGAAGAGAAACAATTTTATCTTATAAGGTTGCGCACTTAAAATGGCATGTATTGTAAGGCGTTGGAGATATTAAATATTTTACATATCTATGAAATAAAGGATGTTTAAGAAAATAATCTTTTTTTTTCTGTTGTGTACCAATAAAGTACACTGTTGCCAACAGGCAAAAAACATCATTAAACTTACAAAAAGGATTTTGTTAAATGAAATTTATGTTGATTGTGTTTATTTTCTCTATTTTAATATAGACTTTTTTTTTTTTCCATTCAGACATCAGATAATCTGTACCACAGGAGATAAACAGTGAAAATAAGAGTGGAATGTTTCTGTGCAGTAGTAATTGTTTACACACATACCACAATGTAGCAGGGTTTTTTTTATTATTATTTAAATTATTTCATGAAGATAATAAAAATAACTAAAAGTGCATTAAGCAATGAAATATTTTTGCAGAGAAAAACACCAGTTGTAAATATTAAATTTTTCTGCAGATCATGTGTGTTTTATTTCTGCTGCCAGCTGTTAAACCACCGACCTGCTCTGCTCCACATATCTGCTGCTCTCTGCCTGAACACAGATTGACCAGCTCTCAGGTTAAATGTGGTGCCCAACATGTAGAAGCTCACCGCTGTAGGTCATACATAAGGACTTATGAAAGCAGACAGATTTTGCTGAGACGTAAACACATACTTGTGCCAGACAGCAAAGGAAAAATACAGGAGACCCTGAATGATGCCAGTGATGGTGACTCTCAACTAGCTACTGAGCTGAGCACTGGAAAGGGACTGTCCATTTATAACCATACGCCGAATGTGAATTCCTAGATAGACTACAGTGATGCAACTAATGTCATCATCACAACAAAAGAGAGATAAAAACAACCCTTCTTTATGATAACCATAACAGCATATATGTCCACAGTCTGGTTCAGCAACTCTTCCACCGGTATCGAGATGGATGCCCGTTCCACCGTAGAAGTCATGTTGAGTTCAGATCCAGTAGAATAGGGAGCCATAATAACCGAGACTAAATCCAGTAAACCGTAAACGTTTTCTAAAAGCAAAATGAAGAAGATGATTGGTTTAATGTTCTTCTTAATCCAGATGCTCTCTGTGCAGGAACAATCTGAGTGTAATAGAAGTTCAGCCAGACAGAGGAGGAAACGCTGCTGGAAAAACAGCCAAGTGTGATCACAAGATATACTTCAGCGATCCAGTCATCAGTTTTCTCAGAAAAAAAAATCCTAAAAACTGTTAAGAAATAAATAATGGCGCTGGCAACCAAGGAGCCCAGAAGTACCTTTAGAGGTTGCTTGATCCTTTCTCCACGGAGCGGACACACGACGCAGAAGATGTAAAATGCATTAATTACCAAGTTGATTACGCCAACAGGCCCATTGACTAGGGCCCAGGTTAGATAGTTCATCTTTTTGGTTATGCGTTTCTTCTATTTGTATGTGTAAGTTTTCCTGTCTTTTCTATCTTCTCTGTGAAAAGAACCACTTTTATCAACTAGACAATGAAATCAGATGTGCAATGGAACAATTCTGACATATTTACATATTATGCAAACAGATTATGAAAATCATTCTCATCAGTTTGAAATTACCTGTGAAAAAGGTCGTCTTCAATGTGTTCGCTTTAAATGCAGTCATTGTGCTCATCCTTGATGTTTCATTTCTCTGTATGTCATGTATAGGCAAATGTAGATGTTTTATGTTAGAAAATATGAACTTAATACTAATGTCTCCCACTTTAACAGATATTTAACTGAAAATATTTTTCTCTTGTCAATAATAATTATTCTGCTCTTATAAGATCCCCAGGCTCCATTGACTCATGTGTCAAATATGTGAATTGAGAAAATGGTTTTACAAGTGTTTTAATTAATTAAAATCAGGAATAAATTACAGGCAAAAAAAATCATTTTGGTATTTTTTATTTAAATAAACACTTCTGACTAAAACGCCAGAATCAACACACCATATAAACACACAAAATCAGCAGAAAACACTCATAAAAATAATAATCCATATCAGCAACAGCAAATTATGATACATCTTTACATTCAAACACTTATGGAGAGTTATAATATTTTCTGTTAATTATTATTTTGCACCCACCCACCCACCTACCCACACACGCACACACACACGCATACTTTACCCTCATTTTTGTGCGCACACGCAAACACTTTCACACATGTAAAGCCACAGGTTTATCCCTTTGAAGTCAGTCAGTGTGTATGATTGAGATAACCATTGTGCTACATGTGGACAACTTGGGCATACTTGGAATAAATAACAGCTAGCATCAGATTACAAAATCATTATTCATTCAGTATAAATCCAATCTTTGGAATTTTTTTTTGTTATTTCTTAAGCTCCACAATTTTTCAAGATTTATAAAATCAGATTTCTTATTACAGCAGTGTTGTGGACTTGTATTTCAGGTGCTGCATCATTCGTATTTTTAGATGTTTTGGACCATTTTGCTGATGTCTGTTTCACCTTTCTAAAGTCTTATAAAGAAGAATGGTTCTATGTTTCACTGTGTATCAGTGCAGTGCCTTATTACCAGGCAGCAATAACTGAACACAAGACGCAGACAAAACACAAACTATAATGGACCATTCACCTTTGATTAAAACAATGGATGAATCGCTCCATTTACAGAAGTTGAACTAAATGATTCAAAACATGCAAAAACACTGAAATGGTCACAGGGAAAAGGACTTAACTTGCAAAATAGTTGTATTTAAAATTCACCAGACATAGAAGCTCACAGGTTTCTGTGTTGAACTCTGATTTCAGATAGCCAAACAACTTTACTCAAAGACCTTCCCATGGCGACAATAAAAATCATGATGCAGTACAGTAAGAGTCAGAGGATGTGTGTGGGTCCAGAGGAAGTCATTCAGAAGTAGTCTCTTCTCCGAGAATCATCGCTTATGAAAGAAGGGTTCAACTGGGCAGGGTAAATGCATGAGTGGCGCGAGCCCGGCAGACCTGTGAACGGATACAGGCCATTTCTCTCCAGGTCAGAGTTACGCAAAGCAGGCTGTGGGAAACAATACAGAATGTACTGTAAATATTTCATCTTGTTTAAATGATCAATTATTTAAATTATCAAATGTACCAATGAAATGATTGTGCCTCAAACAAACACACAAAAAAAGCAAGTAAGACAAGTTTAAGTGTTGACTATGTAGTTTTGTAAAAATAGAGTAGCAAAGCAGTCCCAAATCTTGGTGCTCCCTCGCTCATGACTTAGGTATGAAAACAGGTGTTTGGTGCAGCAACTTTTTAATACAGCACAGAATTGCAAAACATTATTGCAAAACTTATATTCCCCCACCAAACTTCCTAAAAGGTGGTATGAAAAAATTGCCTATGAATAGGCTTTTTTGTGTGTATAATAATGATGTGTCTCTCTCAGTCGTAGTTGACTCAAAAACTGGAACTTTACTCATTTGAACATGCCTCCCTGTTTCCTTGAAATGTTATATTGTTTCTAAGGTACAGTGTTGCATGTTCTTCTCAGCTTAGACTACATTCCCATACTTCTTCTTGTTGGCCCCAGAAAAGATTTTAATATTGTAAAATGAACATTAAAAAAAATCTACTTACAGAATAGTAAATGTCAGTCATCTGCAGCAAGTTTTTTGTGCTGCCATTTTCCTGCATCTCTATGGTCTCCCTGCCCCACTCCATGGATATCCGATTATTTTTGGGGAAGTCTGCATACGGTGACATCTGCATGTCTCCACTCTTGAAGATGATTTTATTGATGTCATTTTTGTCTTTCCTGAAAGGTTGACATTTTTAAAAGTAAAACTTACAGAAAAGTTTATCACCAACATTAGCCAGATAAACTAATTAAACCTAAATTAATTAATATATATATATATATTTAGATTTATATAAAAAAATATACATATATATATACATATATATATAGATTCTGTGACAAGGAGGGCCATCTTACTTGCAGCAAGTGACAATTAGAGCAATGATGAGGATGAGGAGGAGAGCGCCTCCTGCAGGTGCCACCACAACTGCAATCAGCTTATAAACTGTAGCGTTAAAATAAGAAAGAGATTGCAATTATTAAAAAATAATACTAATAACACATGAAAAAAATTGTTACAAACAGACTGAACATTGTTGGTCAGGTAGATCTACTTACAATTGGCACAATTGAAGCCCCCAAATCCGAAAGTGCACCTGAAAAGCAGAAACAAAAACTACTTTAGAACTTTAAACGGTAAATTTTACTGGTTTGATAGTACAAATAAACAAAATTTGACTCACGCGACACATGTGCCATTTTCCAGCCTGTATCCATCCCTGCATTCTGAAATAAGACAAAATTGGCATTATTTTTAATCATTTAAACAAATCAAACTAAATATTCTGTTGTTCTTCTTCAAGTGAGCAATTTATTTATCTGTCATTATTCTATAATGAGGAAGAGAGCTTACCTAGGCAGGACAAGTCTTCTGGGTTGTGTTTGTAATATCCCTGGAGACACTGGCAGTAGGCCGTGCCACTGCTGTCAGTGCAGGTTGAGCGCTCGGCATCACACCGAGTCTTCTGAGCTTCACATAAGCTCTCCACTGGAACACAATTAAGAGTCATTATGGATATTAAATTAAAAGTTTATGTCTAAATCCTTTATATTTGTAATGGAGAGTGTTGGAAGTAGTGTTTTTCTAATTTAGATAATCTGTGATTCTCCACCAAGAGAGTGGCCTGAATGCTATCTGTTGAGAATGGCAAATGCTTTTGAATAAACTCTGCCCCCTGGCGGCTATTCATATATACACTGCTAGATTTGATCAACTGCCCAAAGTAAACCTTCCAACACATCCCAGAAAGAAAGAGAAGAAAGTAAAGCTTATTGATCTTGACAATGGTGATGTTCATGCTAATCAACTCACTGTGGTAGGAGAGCTGATGCTGCAGGACCATTCTGCAGTGGGTCAATGAGGAGCTGCAGTTGCTCAGAGACATCTGGATGCTGTTGTACACTTCAGTTGTCGTCACGTCAGTGGAGATGGAAAACATGTTGACAGCCAAGATACGAACCCCGCCCTGCTCCCTATGGGGAACAATCGCACTAGTTTATTTATTTTACCTTTTTTTTTTTTTTTTTTTTTAGCAAATTTAAGTATGTTAAAATAAGTATCATCAACAGAATATGTATGTAAAAGTTTAAGTGTGTTGCAGATTTACTTGTTCCTTAGTGTTGAGCGACTATAACCTTGGAGGACCGACAGTGACATGTTGAGCTGAAAGAGATACATTAAGCATCAACTATATGAAGATATAAGCAGTGATGATGCATGTTAAAGTGTCTTTCAAAAACTATGTATAGCCTGGTGTATTGTCTTTACCTTAGTATTTTATATTTTGTTACATTATTTTTGCATTGTAGAGCGAGACTTACCAGCTGTATGATCTCTCGCTCATACATGGCGGGGTTTTTGATATGATTATGTCTGTTAAAACTGAAAGTTCCCAGAAATGTCTTTACTATAGAAGGAAAAAAGAAAAGCCTGCAGTGAGCAAGCTGGAATAACTTTAACAAAACCATAAACTGGACTGATTTGTATTTCAGGATCACCTCTGGTGCACGTCCGTCCATCCTCAAGATAATAGCCGAGTGGACATTCACAGTTGAAGGAGCCATTTGAGTTTAAGCACTTGGAGCCAGTCGGGCAGGGGTTCTGCTTACACTCATCCATATCTGAACACAGTAGGTGCAAAAAAAATACAATATAAGAGGAACTCTTTCTGACCTGTAAATATCAATCATGTTCTTCGTGCGCTGCAAATTTGTTTTGATCGTGTAAACATGACATCACCTTGATTGCAGGTGGGTCCTGTCCAGGCCTTCTGGCACTGACAGATGAACTCTGGTCCCGTATAGCTCACACACATCCCTCCGTTCATGCAAGGGTTTGACACACAGGGATTTCCTGGCATTCAGGGAGGTCAAAAAGTATATTGGCATCAAAACATTCTTTTCTTTCCTTTTACACCAAATCTTTTTCTGCTGTAAAGCAGAGTAAAGCATAACTATCTATGTGCACAAAGGATGCCAGTCCTAGTTTTAGTTCTTCTAAAACGCATTTATAATAAATTAATTGTAGCAGCTTTTTAATTCTCCTTTTCAGATGTTATAGGTCTGCTATTTCAGTTAGAATTTTGACCACATTACACCACTGAGACTGCATATGAAAAGGTCTTGCATGACACAGTTCTTGATCGCGATGCATCAGAAACTTCAGTGTTGGATTTACTAGATCTTAGTCAGATGATATAATCAAACCTGCCTTGCCTTTTGTATACTCTCAAGTAAGACAATTGCTGGAGTCAAGAAGAAAATTCACAGCAGCATAATCTTCACTAAAACTCAGTAGTTAAGCACATAGCTTCTACACACAACTCAAAACATTGTCTCTAACAATGTTGCAGTTCTGAGATATTTATGTTTGGGGTTCTTGTTTCGAACCCTTAAATGGTTTTTGTATCCTCGGGGATACAGACACTTCACAAGCTGTAGACAAGAGGCCTTTCAAACAGCAGCACTTCACATCATTTGATACATTTAAGGGAGAATGAGGAAAATGTTGATGTCATGTGACCTTATGCCAGCATTCAAAAACAAACTCATAGATTTATATAAAGTTCAAAATGCAAGAACAAAGACATACATTGTGACGTAAGAGTGGTTATTTCTCATTTTAGCCTAAAAAAATTAGAAAATGGTAATGAAATAATTTTCCAATATGTCTATATGTATGTATGTATGCATCTGTAATTTAAGTGACTACATTCTAACAAAAATGATTAAAAATAAAGACTAACAAAATATTTTCACAATAAGTAAAAGTTTTAGACATTTAAAATTGATTGGTTCGATTTTTATGTTTTTCAAAAACTGTAAGAAATTTTAGTTAATGACTAGCTTTGATTTGATTTAAGAATGCAGTGTTTATATGTATGTTTTTTATAATGCCTTGCATAGGTTGTGATGTGTTATGGATAAGTGCAATGTGTACTGTGCAATATTTACAAGGAACACAGAGAAAAATGAAGTACTCCTTAGTCCTCTCCGTACATGTTTAAAACATGAGGCAAACTGGCTGCAATACATGCTTTCACCACGGGACGTCGCTAAAAACCTACAGAGATGAACTTCAATTCATTTATGACAAATGGATCACTTTAACATTAGGAGTTAAAATCGACAGTTACTCATATCTGAAAATAAAACAACTTAGCTTCAGTTTATTATCTAGTCATTTTGTCATGCATTTACAATATCTGTCATCTATCAAACTCAAATGCATGATTATTTTTAAGGAATATTTTACCTATAATTGTTTTGACTTTTTTTTTTTTACAATTACAAAAAAATCCAAGCTTTTCGGCTGTTTTAAAATATATATATGTGAAACATTTGCACTTTTAATGTTGCCCTCTATGACATACAAGACCTGATTTTCCTTTCAGTCAGTGAGGATAAGAACATGCTGTGCAAAGATCACATCAGGGAACCTATTAACATGGAAGTGTGAGCGTGAATTAGGTCAGTAACTCACTTTGTGGCCGTCTGGCAGTTTGGACCACGGTGG